>JANSLP010000414.1:0-25660 GCA_029298735.1 Ophiostoma sp. CBS 140.51
AGACAAGAAAAGACAAGAAAAGACAAGAAAAGACAAGAAAAGACAAGAAAAGACAAGAAAAGACAAGAAAAGAAAAGAAGGCTTAAAACCAGGCTTCATCATAGTTTTCCATCAAATTGTGTCTGCTGTTTCAGATGCCCAAGAAGACGGATCGTGAGGGATCTCACTGTTTCACAGTGGGGGTTGTTATAGTGTAAGACCTGCCCATTCACATTCACATTCGCTATTCGATCAGCCTTGCGTGCTGTGGTGCTGCAAGCCAGCCCACTTTGTTACTTTTGTTAGGCCATCGAGCGGCGCTAAGTGGGACGGGAGTCCAACGCGGAACTTGCGGCTGCGGGCAACTGCGGGGGTTCGTGATTCACGCCTGACCAGGCCACACAAGCCTAGGCTACGTAATTTGGTGCTGGTTCCAGACCCCAGCTTCGCTTCGGACAAGGGAGGACGAAGATGGAAAGAGGGGAGCCAAACGGGCGTGTTAGTAAAGAGGAGGAAAGAGCGTGAGGAGAAGGCGTGCGTGACCGACACAAATGCACCAACGCGGGTACAAAGAAGGAAGGAGGGGCAGATAGCTCTCGTCTTTCGTTTCGTTTCGCTCTTTCCTCCTTCCTCCCTTCTTCTCTTTCCTCATCCCTAAACCAACTCCCTCCTTCCTTGTGTTCGTCTGTCTCCATTCTCGCGAGCACTCAAACCTAGGAAGGAGCGACCGACTCGTTCTCCCTTTTCGCCCGCCTCATTCGATCCCGACTGTTCTGCCTCTTCCTTTTGGACTTCCCGCAATCCTTCCAGTCTTATCGCAAACGCACTCGTTTAATAATACGTCATCTGCAATCCGTCATCTGAGCCCAACCCAACAACCCCCATCCAACCGAACACCAGCTTCCCGCCCACCATGGCCACGATCGAACACGCCGTCTACTGCTTCGAGACGCTGCACGCTCAGCTCAACCACCGCACGCCTCTGACTCTCGAACAAGTCGAGGCATCCTATGCGGCGTACCTAGCAGCCCAGAAGGACAGCAACGGCAGCAACAAGCCCAAGCAGCCCGCTCTACAGCGGCTGGTCGATGCTGCCACCTCGTCCTCGTCTTCATCGGGCGCCTCCAGCACCACCTCGTTGTCCAACGGTTCATCAGCAGCCTCGGCCGCGACTTCGGCTACGTCACTCTCTACAACACCATCCGACTATGCTTCTGCTGCCGCCAAAGCACCCGCCGAGACACCACTGTTTGTCACTTGGAACCTTATCGAAGATTCGGCCCAGGACATTGCTGACGGCGACGAAGACGAGGACGATACGGAGCACGTGCTGCGGGGATGCATCGGCTGCTTCGACGACATCCCACTGGAAGAGGGGCTGGCCACCTATGCACTGACGGCCGCGCTCGACGACAACCGGTTCAGGCCGATTGCGCGCCGCGAACTGCGCCACCTGGAGGTCGCCGTGACCCTTCTCACCGACTTTGAGCCGGCCACGGGCGGACCTTTGGACTGGGAGGTCGGGAAGCACGGGATCCGTATTGCTTTTAAAGTGGGCGGTTTCCCGCATGGGTCGACGTATTTGCCCGACGTGGCAGCCGAGCAGGGGTGGGACCAGGAGGAGACACTCTATCACCTGATGCGCAAGGCCGGGTGGAACGGGCGGCGGGACCAGTGGCGCAAGGTGCCTGTGCGGGTGACGCGGTACCAGGGCCGGAAGCGGCGGTTGACGTACAAGCAGTACAATGCGTGGCGGACGTGGGCGGACGAGCAGGAGGCAAAGGCAGGAAGGAAATAGACATAGACGAAGAAGAAAGACGCGAGAGACAGAGCTGGGGCCGGATGTGGACAGGACCACCGGCTGGGACCGGCAAGACATAGAAAGGGTGCTGTTATTTCAGGAGTTGACATTGGCGTTGAGCGTTCTGATTTGTTTTCATTTCTTGTTGACTTTCCATCCTGTCCTTTTTCTTTCTTCTGACGGTTTAATATTCATATGGGGAGGTAATTATCATTCACGGCCGGCAGAGGCCATCTTAATAAATGATATCAAAGACTAAGGATGCAGTAAATATAAAAACAAATGAAATTATTCTAGGTAAAATGACTAGATGGAAATAGACTTTTTATGCCAAAACGCCAAGATGCAGGTATTACACAATCACTCCTCCTTGCTCTCACCCCTACCGCCCTTCCATGCCGCCACGGCCGCCTCGTTCTGCCGCTCCCGCTCGGCGTGCTGCTCCTCTTGGTAGCGCTTCCACTGTAGCGGGCCTCCCGGCGGTTGGTGGAGGGCGCGGAGGCGCCATCCTCGGCGGTGTCGCCGTCAAAGTCGGCGGCGTCACCGTCGACGTCTTCAGTATACATGGCATCGGCATCACCGTTGATGTCACCGTTCACGACGTCACCGTTGGCTTCCAACTACGCCTTCTCCTCCCTCCGCTTCTCCCTCTTCTCCTTCTTCTCCTTTTCGCGCTTCTCCTTCTTCTTCTCCTTCTTGGCCTTCTTCTCTTCCTTCTTGGCCTTTTTCGCGTCCTTCTTCGCCTTGCGGGCGGCTGCGTCGCCGTCGTCGACGTCGTCGACCACATCAACCACCATCTTATCCTCAAGCTCCTCAGCAGCCTCGAAGGCCTTGACAGGCTTCTCAAACGTCACTTGCTTCGCGGCAGTCTCTGCGACCGGCTTCGCCGGTCTCGCCTCTTTGGCCGGCTTTGGCTCGACATGTCCCACCCGCTCCCGCTGCTCCTTCTCTCTCGCCAACCGCTCCTGCTTCTCCCGCTCTAGACGCTCTTCCTTGAGCATCGGCGCCACCGACAGCTTGAGACCCTCGGGCTCGCCCGCTTTGGCGAAATGGACCCACTCGCTGCGGCGGGTTCTCCACAGGTCGCCCTTCCAGGCGCGCCAGACGGCACGGCCGCACCAGGTTTGGCGCAACGTGTCTTCGTTGTTGGCGAGGGAGGCGATCAGCGTGTCTTTGAGGTGGAAGGGCAGACTGAGCTCACCGACAGCGACAGCGGGAGGTGCACCCTCACCGTCACCAGCAGGCGCCGCCGCACCTGGAATCTTGGCCGGCCCTGTACGACTGGGCGTCTGGACAATGGCCACCAACACGACATGCCCGACGGGCGACGTGGCCAGCTCCATGCAGTGGGGCACCAGTCTGGCGACCAGCTGCTTGTTCAGCGGGATGCGGGCAGCGGCACCGCGCAGTGAGGGCGTCGACTGCAGAGCGGCCATGACTACACGGGCACCCGCGGGGTAACTGTTGGCCAGAGCGGCCAGTTCCGTGTCGGACACATCCAGCAAGGCCGCCTGGACGGCCGAGGCGGGTCCACCGGGGATGGCAAGCATGGCGCTGAGCAAGTGGCAGACATGGGCCGCCGTGGCAGCAGCGGCGGAGCGCTTGCCATGTCTCTGCTGCTGGTTCTGTTCTTCTTCGACTGGGAGACACAGCTTGACCAGTTGACCCGGCGCGAGACGCCCTCCGCCAATGGCCGTCTGGAAAGCATTCACCAGGTGCTGGACAGTGCGGCTGTCGACACCACGAGCAGCACATCTCTCGAACAGGGTCCTCAAGACATTGAATCGGCCGCGGTCGACGAGCTGGCCGACGACGGTGCGGGGCGGGGTGGAGCGCCCTCCGTTATATTCCGGGGGCGAGGCGGGTGTGCCGTCCTGCTGCAACTGCAGAACCTGGTTCTGGACGACACTCGTGAGATCGTCTTTACCCAAACGCTCAATGACGCGCATGGATGGATAGCAGGCAATGTCGTTGCGGAGGAAGACGGCCATGGGGCGGCTGGGTTCGTTGGTGTCGGCGTCCTTGGACTTGGCGTCGTAGGCAAAGATGCTGTTGTAGAGCGCCTTGAAGAGTTTGCCGGGGCAGTGGACAACGAGCGTCTCGAGCAGGCGCGAGCCGATGGGGTCGTAGATGAGGGTGCGAATAAGGGTCGAGGCCTGGCTGTTGGTGTCGGACAGCGAGCCAGGGGCGCCGGGCAGAAGACGTTCGAGGAGGGATACGGAGGGTGCGGCAGGCGCTTGTTCCGTAGTTTCGGTGTCGGCGTCCTTCTTGGACTTCTTGCCCTTCTTGGTGTCCTTCTTCTCGGCCATGTCGAGCTCGAGCAGCAGCTGCAGCGACGGGTTGCCCGTTGGGTGGGTAGGCAGGACGTTGAGCAGGGGGCCGTCAATGGCCTGGCTGACATCGCCCAGGATCTTTTGCATGGCAAACGTAAAGGACTCGGGGACGACTCGGGTGGCGGCAACCGGTGCCTCAGTAGTATCATCACCGTTGCTGCCATTCATCTGAGGACCGCCGACAGACTGCGCGACACGCACATTCTCCTTGCGCTTGCTGCGCAGCAGAGTTTGGGTCGCCAGACCGTCAAGTGGGCGGCCGGCCAGGATCACGAGAAGGACACGCAGCGTATGCGATGCAAAACAGTGCACCAGAAGCGAGCCTAGACTCGACTCGAGTTCATCGAGGACAAAGAGAAAGCTCGCTTCGAGGGTGGGGAGCTCATCGTCGCCCTCTTCCGCCTCCTCCTCTTCTTCGGCGTTCTCGTCCTCCTCGTCTCTGCCCACCCATGGCGCCGACTGCAGGAAAAGCTGCTCGCAGCAGTGACTCGAGAAACGGTGCGAGACCAAAGTCAGAATGTGGCCCCGGAAGGCAGCAAACAGCCGCTTCTTTTGACGCACCGAGGCCACCTGGATCAGTCGCTCCATCAGCCGCGAGCACGACTGGCTGCTGGCCACTTTGAGTTCTTTGCCACGGGCTTCGCGGAAGACATTGGCAATAAACACGCGCCGCTCGTCGTCGCCGCCGGCAAAGTCGTTGAGTTCCAGCAATTCGTCGGCGCGCCGGAAATATTCGTGTTCGCTGTCGGTCAGGAGGCCAAAGAATTCAGTTTCGCCGAGTGTCTCGTCGCCGCCGTAGTCGCCCTGGCCACCGTAGGGTGTCTCATCGTCATCTCTCTTTCTCTTTCTGTCTGCATCGCCCGCCTCAGCCGCCTCGCCGGCGACTTCGCTGCCCGGTCTTCCATCGACATCGTCAAAGAAGAGGGCGCCGTCGCCACGGGTGGCCAGCGGAATGTTGTTGGCGCCCGACGAGCTGGGGTTGAACTTGTTGCCACGGCGGCGTTTAGCGGCAGGTTCGTCGGCGGGTGCAGAAGCGGTGCCATTGTTAATGTTTGCGAGTCTCGACGGGTCAACACCGCCGTAGTTGTCTTCGACATCGTGGTCGATAACGTCGAGATCCCGCTTCTTCTTGCGGCGCTCGTCGCGCACGAGCTGGCGCTTGGACTTTCGGGGTTTGGCCATGTTGTGTTGGGGAGGGGGGGGGGGGGGGTCGCAACGGTTGTGGTTGTGTTGTCGACGTTGTTGGTGATCGTGATCGTGAAAAGAGTGAAGAGGCTGCCAAAGTTCTGGGCCAACGGGCAGAAAAAGTCGAGAAAAAAAGTTGCTTATCTTATCGGGCCCATTCTGCTGCCAATTTCACACACCGCTTTCCTGACGTGGCGCGACCAACAGAATAGCTCTACAGCGCCTTTAGCACCTTTAGTCCTGTATTGCAGTGCTGTCAAATGACTTCGCTCATTTACAAAGTCCATTGGTGTATCCAATATCTATTAAATGTAGTATATGTGTATGCTATATGAGGAGTGTAATGTTATAATGTATCTTTATCTCTAGATCTCGTTTATCCAAAATCGTAAATGTTGAATGGTCGTCACTGTCTTTTTTTTTTGTTCATTCCTCGTCTCTCGCCGTCTCTACTCCACCTCCTTGCGCACCAGCTCCAGGGCTTTGACCAGTCCCTCGACTGTGCCCTTTTGCGTCTGCCAGTTGACAACTACACGGAAGAAGCTGCCGTGGTCACCCGGCGCGAAATCAACCATGAAGCCGCGGCGGATCAGAAGAGCAACGGCAGCGCGGGTGCGGCGCGAGTTGACGGCCTTGTCGGGGTTGAGAGAACCAGGCGCACCATCTGCATAGTAGAAGCAAACCTGTAGACAGGGCGGCGGGTTGGACGACACCAGCGAGAAGACGTCGGACTTTTGCGACAGCGTATCCGCCAGGAGGGCCGCCATGGCAAACGCATGGTCGGTCTGGCGCTCAAAACCGGCGGCACCCTCGTAGACCCACGCCAGCGCCAGCTTCAGACTGTCGCCGTGGCGGCCACACTGCAGCGTCAAATCGGCCAAGTCCCAGACCTCTGGGTAGTCCTCTTCCTCGGCAGCGGCACCGTTGGCCTCCGGCTGGTGAAACAGGTACCCTGCCGGCAGGGTGTTGGCCTTGTGGAACGTCTTGAGATCCGGGCCCAGCAGGAACGAGCACGTCACCGGCACATTCATCATCTTGTGCGGGTTGACCGTCAGCGAGTCCGCCAGGTGCGAGCCGGCCATCTTGTAGCGGTGTGTCGCCGAGAAGATGGCAGGGCCACCCCAGCTAGCGTCAATGTGCAGCCACAGACCGTGCTTCTTGCAAATCACCGAGATGGCCTCAAAGGGGTCGTACGAGCCCATGACGGTCGTGCCCGCTGTGGCATTGACATACATGGGCGTCATGCCTGCTGTCGTAGCCTCGGCAATGCGTTCCTCGAGCGCCGAGGGGATCATACGGCCGGCCTCGTCAATCTGGACGGTCCACACGGCACCCGAGCCCAGACCCGCAGCCTGTGCCGCCTTCTCGACCGAGTAGTGACCGTGCGCGCTCGTAAACAGGGCAAACCGGCGACCCGCACCGTTGCCGTGGATCTTGGTCTCAGGAAACAGCGTGTTGCGCGCCACAATCACCGAGGTAAAGTTGGACGCACTGCCACCGGCTTGTGTGATACCACCGGCGCGGGGACCTGTGAAGCCAAACTTGCGGGCGAGCTCGCGCGCCGTCGTCTTCTCAATGACCGTCAGAGCCGGCGACACCTGGAAGACGTGCAGGTTGGTGTTGAGCACCGACAGCAACAGCTCGGCAGCGACACCCACGGGCGTCGTGCTCGCGTACAGCTTGTCCAGGAAGCCCTGGTCCCACGTGTTGACGCTCAGCTCGAGTACACGCTGGACGAGCGCCAGGGCTGCGTCCCGGCCACCGCCGTTGCCCTGAGGCAGAGTCAAGTTGAGGCGCGGGACTACTTCCTGGGGCGTCAAAGACTCCACCAGGGCCGTGCGGACCGGCAGATCAGCAGTGGATGCACCGGCGGGGCCGCCCTGTGCACGCTCCGGAAAAGCATCGTCGGCGTCCTTGACGAACGGGACCACCAGAGCCTTGACAGCGTCAATGAGCTAGATGTGTGTTAGTGTGACTCATGGAGGTAAACACGGAAAATGTCCGGGAATAGGACGTACCTCCGAGAGTTCTTCGGCACGATTCGGAGCCGACGGGACGGCCGTCTTGGCTGCGCCGTTGGTCGCCGGCTTTTGAGTGAATCCGTTTGTAACAGTCATTGTGTTGTGTGTAACTGAATGTGTGTGTTTGTGTAAAATGTAGGAGTGAAAGGTGAGACAAAACAAGTGTTTCGTCACATGTAAGACGAAAAAAAAACGAGAATGAGTTCAATGGGTCCTCAAGGCTGTTGAACCGACTTTTTTTTGTGGTGCTGTTTTGCTTAGTTTCAACAAGTCTTGCAAGTCTTGCCGACGCCGCCGCTTTTTACCCCGGCTTTGTGGAATTGTCAGAGTAGTTTTGGTTGGAGAAAGTCAGAGTTTTAAAAGGTGTTAAAGAGTTTTAAGTTGTCAACTTGACTGTGAGACGCCACTCTTTTTTTTGCCATTTATTTAGGCATTTGCCTGCGTCCCCAAGGACTCATCAAATGCTCAATAGAAAAAGGGCTGAAAATGACCCAACCCGTTTCGTTACCCAAGGCTGTTGTTTTGTCATATTTAGTCGACTTGATTGCCGATGGCCTCATCGGCGGGCCAATGGCGCGCTGCACCTCTTCGTAGACTTTGCGAGTTCTTGGGGTTTTAAAGCCGCGATGTGAAAGCGGTTTAGAATACGCCGTCGTGGACTGGACAATCGACAAAACGGAAGCCTGCAAACGAGGCTAACACGAACAGATCGGGATTTGTCTTGTACAGTTGTACGACGTACCTGTATGATCAGTTTCGAGCCAGAGTTTTTTATGCCTGGCCTGGCCCTGGGCTGAGAGCTTGTGTGTGCCTAAAAAGTGACTTTGTCTTACCGGCCGACACCGGCCCCGGCGTGGCGGCGTGCAGGGCGGGCGTGGGTGAGCGTGGGATGGTTTTATGTAAAACGAGCTCGACAACCATGGAACAATGGCCGTCATATGGCGTGCGTCTGCTGGCTGGCTGCGATTAACAACCGTCACATCGTAATAAAGTGCCTGCATTCTTTGTGTGGCTTGACCTGATTTTCCACAGCGGGGGCTGAGTTGCAAAACCACAACTGATGTGCCGTTGGTTGAAGACCAAAATGATCGCCGCGTTTAACGGTTGTGCGGGGCTCTTAAGCTACAACAACACGGCGTATCTCGCGTGCCAGTCCGGACATTTTCTTTGGAGTCCTTTCTTGCTCGCTTCGCCGTGCCGGAGACTGCTCATATCCGACGTCCGTCCTCGCCGGCGAAACCCAGTTCCGTCTTTTGAATTTCCTGGCAGGCTTTCAGGCCAACTTGCTTGTTGGAAGGGAACTGTTGGTGAGGCTGTCCACTGTGGCCTGGTCCTTTTCAGTCCCCACCACAGGGCCGTGCACGCCCTGATGCAACGCAGGTCCAACGCATGGCAACTCTGCTCCGAAAGTTGCAGGGCCTGACGGCGTGGTCGTTGCAGGGATTAAAAGGGGGCGAAAGGAAAAAGGAAAAAGGACAAAGGACTTTCGAACTTTTGATCCGAGGCTGTGGCCAAAGCAAACGAGGCAGGCAGTTGGGGTCTTTCGAGATGTTGATATCTTTTCGTTCAACTTGACATGTCGTTGAGATGTGAATAGTCCGTAGACGATGCCCTTTTAGTCTCTCTTCATTCGTCACTCATCACTTCCGTCAGCGTGTGCATGTCAACGGGTGCATGCTCCACAAGAATGATGAAATAATGAGGGCACGAGCGATCCCTGCTCTCTCTGTTGGGTTGGCGAGTCAAGATTTCCTCGACTCTAGCGTGCTCGACAGGCATGCCAAGAGAAAGTAACCGAATTTCTTAAAACGGCAAAGGGCTAACAGAGCCCCCTGCAGCTCTTTGCATCCGTTGCGTCTCTGGCATCCCATCATCATTCACTCTGTGCAACATGGTCGAGATGGGGCGGGCTTTCTGCAAGCCATTCGTCCCGTCTGGATGTCTTTCCCCAGTCTTCCGTCAGAAAGAGATCGTCGGTCGTTGTTCCTTTGTTGTTACTCGAGAGCTGTTGCAGGTCGATCCTCTTTGCTCCTTTTGACCTCATTAACTCTTTGAAAAGGAGTTGATTTGTGTGTCCTCGGGTGTGCCACCATTTTGGTAGGAAGATCGTGGCTGCGTCCGAGAGCGAGCGCGTCTGCGTCGACAGTCCATCGAGAGTGTCGTGACAAACTCGAGCTTCCAAGAATAGACGACGCCAAAGATAACGGCATGATTGCCGGACGTTGCAGGGTCCTCTTGTCTGGCTCTCGTCTGGTCTTTATGTCTCTCGGTTTGTTCTTTTCTTGCCCTCCTGAGCAACATCTTTCCATTTTGCCCTCCACCAAATCTCTTCTCAAACAGCCATTGATTATTTTTTTAATAATGACATGGCTCAGATTAGTTTAGCGTTGGGCTTGGATGCGACCACAGCGCTGGTGTTCGACAAAAAAGATCGAAAGGGCAGACCAGGCTCGACAGTGGACAGGGAACCAAGAAAAGTGAAAAGTCGAATATGGGGCTTCCTTGTCCCAGCCCGCACTCTGTCGTACGTCGCAGTGGACGTAGTGCCGTGATAATTTCGAGGCAGGGGGTTGGAAAAGTGAAGCGAAAAGAGTGTGGTGACCATGGAAAAGGACGGAAGGAGAAAAGAGAGAGAAAGCGAGGGCACGGAAGTAACCCAAGAGCATGAAGCAAGACACAGCGAGGACGGAAAGGGGAAAGCCGGTGTTTGTATTTTCACTTGTTGGAAATTCCTTGCTCCTTGCTTCTTGCTTCTTTTTCTTTTTTTTTTTTTTTTTTTTTTACCAACTGACTGGTCATATGTTTCAACGTCCTCAAAAGAGAAGGCACAGACGAAAATGATAGTTTGCTCCTCCCAGCAGCACACAAGAATACAATGCAATCGTAGTCCGTAGACATGTGAGGCAGGACCGACCTAACAATTAAGTCTGCAAGGAAGGTGCTTTCGCCAGGCATTTGCGCGCCGTTGATGGTGTGCATGGTCGTTGCTTTCTTCTAGAGTTCTGGGTCCCTTCCTTGCTCTTGCCCCGCTGTGGTGGTTTTGCGCGCGGTCGCGGTTGCTCTTTCCCCTTCTTCCACACTGCAGAAGCGAATCCATCCCCCCGGCTCGTGCTCTTTCCCTTGCAGCAGTAGCCTTCTTTTCCACGTTCAGACTTTTTTTTTCTTTTCTCGTCTTGGCTCCTTCCCTGCATCTCTTATCTTTCTCTTGTCCTTTGACTTCTTCTTTTTCTTTCCTTCCGTTCTCGTATTTCATCGTCCTTTTTGCCTGTCCTTTGCTCTTTCTACATTCTCTTCTTGCCATCCCTTTCTTCGCCTCCCTTACGCTCCTTCCCTCCCGCGTTTATTTACTTTCTAATTCCCCCCGCCTCTCCTGCTTCTCCCCTTTTCCTCCTCTCGCTCTCTCCAATTTAATTTAATTCTGCCCTCCTCCTTCTCTCCCTGCTATTTTACCCAGACTCCCTCCCAATACGGAAACCGGTGTACCATCAACTTCTTTCTTCTATCCAACCATTGATCTGAGTCGACAACATTTTGACGACCGTTAAGTCGACCGTTAGACTTTATCAACAAAGGGAAACGAACGGCGCACGCCAGCAGCCCTATCGCAAGCATTCGCCCTTGTCGCGTCCGAATCGCGCCGCCAATTCACGCGACGGACCACTATTTTCGACTGTTCTTGAGCGAACCTGCTTCGTTCTGGCCCCAATCTCGCAGGCCCCTCTTTGACGATCATTTTCCCTTTCCCTTTGGACGAGCCACTTTATTTTAGTTGTGCTCTCCAATTCGCAACAACCCCTGTTTTTGTTATCGCGACTCGTCTTTTAGTCTTTCGCACGACAGCAACTTCAACAACCGACAGCGTCCTCGAAAACACGCAGCTCGGCTGCCACGAGCAGCATAGCCAATAGACGATAGCGGCGACGCACGAAAACGAGAACTCGATACAATACGCTACTCCACGACCTCCTCCTCTCTCTCTCCCTCCTCCCTCACATCTCTTCACAATGCCTCACACACAAAACGACTCGCGCGACCAGCCACCCGTGCCCATTTCCATTACCATTTGCGGCGACGGCGGCTGCGGTAAATCTTCCATTACACTTCGTCTTGTGCGCTCGCAGTGGACTTCCGAGTACGACCCGACGATTGAAGACAGCTACAGCGTGACCCGCCGCATTGATGGCGTCACTTACCACTTGGGGCTCACCGATACCGCTGGTCAGGAAGAGTACCGCGGCATGTGGGCATCGTCCAACCTAGGCGCCGATGCTTTCCTGATGGTCTACGACATTACATCGCGCGACTCGCTGGACGCGCTCCAGTACTTTAACGACTTGATTGATATGGAGGCCGAGACGCGGCTAGACAATGCGGCACGCGCCCGCAAAGCCGGTGTTCCCCTCAGGGACATCATGTCTGGCGGCAGCGGCGGCGCCCGTGCGGTGGCGCCTGTCAAGATTGTCGCCGGCAACAAGTGCGATTTGCAAGAAAGCCGCATGGTCCCCGCCGCCAAAGGTCTGGACTGGGCGCGGCGGCGCGGGTGCGGGTTCATGGAGACGAGTGCACGGCTCGAGGTCAACATTGAAGAGACATTTGCGCTGATTGTGCGGCGCGTCGTGGAGGCGCGGCGGCTGGCGGCTATGGACGGTAGTGCAGAGCGCATGGATCGGCGCGGTATGACGAAGCCGCTGAGTCCGCTCCCGGCAGGCTCGTCGTCAAACGCAGGACACGATGCACAAGACGAAGGAGATCACCACCACCACTCGGGCGAGAAGGATGCCAATGGCAACGCGATACCGGGACGGCAAGTGGGTGTGCGGGGGCCAAGGATTAATGGCGATGAGGTTGGCCGGGGTGCAAATCGTGGGTTCTGGAAGCAGTTGCGTTGTTGGTGAGGCTGTCATTGGTTGACAGCGAATAAGTAGCCAAGTAGCTATTTGACGAGCCGTGTTCATATTCTTGCTCTTTTCTGTCTTGGCGTCCTTTCTTCTGATTTATGTTGTTATATCCCCTGTCAGTTTTATAGCGAACGCATCATTTCTCGTTTTTTCTTCTTTCTTCTTCTTCGTTTATACTGTATACACTTCCGTTTCTCACGTCTTTTTGTGTTGTACAAAGTTAATTTTCTTGTTCTGATGGCAATCATGGGGATATAAATGAGTCCTGGAATGGTGTCTCGTTTTAGGAGCACCAGCGTTCTCATCAATAAAGCGAGCGTACCTTTGCGTTCTTTCACACCGATGCCTTCTTATGCTACGGTTCTGCATGTGTGATCTTGGTCGCTCTTTCTTCGTCAAAGTCATGTTTCGCTGTGTCATTTAGTCCTTCCCAATGTTCAGTCACCTCCTTCCATTTGTGTAGATGGACAGTGCCTCCCCTTATATTGTACTGCTTCGACGAGCCTAGAATGAAATCGGCTATCCTCTCATCTTCTTATACACTCACCATTTAGAAAGCAAACATTGGCCACCCATTATCCATCGTATTTTCCATTGTCCATCTCGTTAACACACTTCAACATCCATTATCATGTCCAACACCACCATGTTCCCCATCGACTCATCCGTCTCCACGGTACGGACCATGTGGCAGCGGATCGACTGGTGCACCAAGGAGCTTCCCAGCATCAAACAAGCTCTCAAAGACACCACAAAAAAGATGCACAAGCTCACAGTCGACATCGAACAGAACGAGGGCGAGACACTGATAAAGTGGCGGGCGCGCAACCCGTCGACGGTTCTGGAGACTCGGTACTGGAACCAAGTCCAGGAACTGGCCAAGGAAATCATTTCTCGAGAGAAGCACTTGGGCAGCGTGATCACAGAGATTGCACCTTTCATAAAGAGCATAACCGAAACGGGTGCAGGCCCTATCCTTGCCGGCACCAGAAACGACACCAGGAGTGGCAGTCGCGGCCGCAAACGCAAGTCCAGTCCCGGCGATGAGTCCAGTTCTGGGTCGAGCCAAGCATACAGCTCCCGCTCCCGCTCCCACTCCCGCTCCAGCTTGAGCCCCGATTCCGAGCCAGGCATCGTTTTTGACAGGGACCTATCGCGCTCGCCGTCGCCAAGTAAAAAGAGACGTGTTCGTATTACGCCAAACTCCAAAGCAGCCGAGCCTGACGAGTCCGTACTGGGTTCGGAGAAATCTGTACACAAGATGCCGACTACGTTTCGCGAGCTCTCGAATCTGCCAGCGGAGCTGCGTAGTTTAATTTGGCAGTTCCTTGAAATACCTCCACATTGCCTCCGGAACCCTGGGGCACCGGAAAGCAGTCTCAACCTGGACCTCGACGACGACCTCGATGACGACCTCCCTTTGGAATCTATAATCGAATCCTTCCAAGACGATTCCTCCCAAGTCAATTATGATCTGTGGTCCGCATTTCCCGAATCCCGCGATGCCATGCTGAGCATATACAGCAAGTTAATGGAACGCAACCAACAGAACCCGGAACATGTAGAACTCAACTGGCGAGGAGAGTGTACCGAGAAGAGGTGCGTTCGCCCGGAACTAGTGCGTGACGGCCTGTTGGAATGGTTTTCCATTGAAATGGGCAAGTTCATCTACCAGTACCATTTCTACCATCAACTGGTGAAGCGGCTCGAGGGCATGCTAGACGTGGAGCGGCGCGACCCGAAGAAGAAGCGGAAGGTCATGTGGGAGATTCAGGCGGACAATCTGCCCAAGGCCAAGGTAGACATGATGTACGAGCTGCTAAAAGGCACGTACTTCTATTCGTGGCCCAAGACCATCCACCAAGGGTACCCGAGCATGGACATGGAGTGGCCTGAACTGTCTTGATTTATGTTTTCTGGAGTTCACAGGAGTGTTTTCATTAGGAATAAGTATCCATATGCAATAGACGAGGAGAGAGGAGAAGCAACTATAGACTTTGATTGAGATATTGTCCATGAGAGGCGCCGTGCTCACTGCCTCGTATAAGTGCTCTTGGCTCTTTCGATATTTCACGTACGGCCATAGATTCAGGAAAGTGCAGAATGGAACTCGGCTTGGGCCGTTGCCGAAGAATTATGAAAGATATACCACCGAAATCCTAATATGCAGGACCGCACGTGGCAGCCGATAGCCGCGAAGACTATACTCGGTGGAAAGCCGCAGCGAGATCAAGTCACGAAGAGGTTCGATGCTTCCCAGGCGGAGCCTCTGGGCGACATGACATGCGCGGGACTGGGTGCGTCAGATCAGAGAGTCGCACGTACATATGCACGCTCTCACAGAGAGAGGGGAGGTCATCGAGAGGTAGAATGCTGACCAACCAATCTAGTAGGACATTTTCGAGTTCTACACTGAAGTGTGCAAGGTGCATCGGCTGTTTAAATTCCGGCTTCACCAGCATATAAGGCAACGAGAAGGGCAGATTCAACCTGGCACAAGTCGAGATGGCATGGCTAAGCGAGACATTATGTTGTAGGACTAGAAGAACGAAGACATTGCCAGGTACACGGTCACGGTTTTCAAGATTGAAGAATAAGAGGCATAAAGCAGTTTAGCCAAATGGAATCAAAGGATACAAATGTTGCCGAGATCCTTAAATTTATGAAATGTCTGAGGTATTGTTTACCAGTAAATATCCAAACACTAGATCCAAAAGTAAATAAATGAACCTCCAAAAATGAAAAAAAAAAAAATGACCGTTTCAACCAGGACAGAATTCAAGAGGGCTGCTCAAACCGTAATCTGAGCTCTTCCGGTGATGTACGGCTTTAAGAAACATATAAGCGGCACCTGTTTTACCTAAGATAATGTAAACCTCAGGAGAACGTAATAAGCATTTTGATTTCGAACTTGAGCAACATTAGGAGCTGGGCCTATGGCTCGCTTGTGTTATTAGTGCTGTTGCCGAGTAGAGTTGAGTTGGAGTTAAGTGGAGTTACCAAACAAGCCACCGCCGTTGGTAGAGCCTGTCTGGCCTTTTGTAGTTGCAGTAGAGTTACTAAACAAGCCACCGCCGCCGGCAGAGCCTGTCTGGCCTTTTGTTGTTGCAGAGTCGAGGCTACTAAACGATGAACCAAAATAACCAGGCCCTTTAGCAAAAGAAACAGAAGGGGCACTTGTGTTCTGGCCGCTCTGGCCGCTCTTGCTGCTGACGGGGGGGTCAAAGATCGATGATCTAGACGACGACGTAGTGGACGTGCTTGTAGGGGTAGCATTAATATTTTGGAACAGACCCCCACCCGGACTGCTTTCGACTCGTGGTGGCTGCGTTAAAGGAGCGGCTTGATTCGACAACTTTTGGTTGATGACGGTTGCGGATCTGGTGACGGTTGACTGGAACGGTATCTGTGCCATGCTTGGTAGGGGCGTTGCCTCAGGAAAAAGGGCTGATGGCAGCACTGAGTGGAACGTAGAAAGGCGTGTTAGTTTCCATTCATCCGACCGAAAAGAAAAATGAAATAAAATGAAAACAAAGATCACCTATTAGGAAGCAAATACGCACCTGTCGTAGTTCGTGGCTTGTACATGCGGCACCGAGCCAACCCTTGTTCAAGAATCCGCACCTCTTCTTGCAGCCGAGTCCGCTTAGCTGCGACATCATCCGATTCTGAAGCCAGCTCTCGCAGTCTGTCGTCGCTCATCCTAAAGATAGTGCCGGCCGTCAGAACTTCTAGAAGGTCGCACACGAGACAGTTCTCCACGACAAGGTTGATGACATTCTCAGTGAACGTTCTGCGGGACATCTAAAATTAAGCGGAGATTGTAAGTACATGAATTTATGAATATGCCGACGCAGAAGAATGTAAGAGAGAGAGCGAGAAAAAGAGAGAGAGAAAGCTTACCTCGTAGTAGACGATCATCATATCGACGACTTGCTCAGTGCCGAACTCGCTGTTATCTAGCAAGCGCGCTACCTTGTTACTGGTGAACAAAAAATTGTCGCGGGTGAGCCCTGCTTTATCTTTAGTCAACATCTCATCCCCCGTCTCTAAGACAGACGTCATCCGTTGCTCTAAGCGGAGATGAGCCATCTCGTAGAGGGAATCGCAGAACTCGGTCTCCAGCGGAATGCCGTTGCCCTTAGTGTAAGGACGCAGGATCTCGTCCAGTTTTGTTCCAGAACGGCCCTTTTGTTCTCGAAAAAAGGGTCCGAATATGTGTTGAGAACGGCTGCCAACGTGCGCTTATTGTTGTCTCCGATAACGTGTGTAAAAACCGCCTCGACAAAGGACTTGCTGAACTTGAGGACGAGATCCAAATGGAAGCGTGCAATCCCCCCCCACGGCTTTGACTGCCTCCGGAAGAGGTCGATGGCAAGGTCGCTGCTGGGCACACCGCACAGCTCTCTGCCCCGGTTGTTGGCGGCAAACACCTCAAATTCGCGGTCGAAGGTTGCTCGCGTTGTTATTTTCGGAAACGGAAAGTTCCGGTATTCCAGAACCAGATGCACCACGTAATGGGGCGCGACATTGCTCTTGTTGCGGTGGCTAGCCGCATTGCTGTGGCCATTCAACGGAAGTGGTCCATCGAAAGGAACAGGGTCGGGTGCCTGGAGGATTTTCTGAGCAGCGCCTTTTTCTTTCAAGACCACGCAAAAAGCGCTGTTCAGCTTCCGCAGGTTTGCACGAAATTTGAGCGGGCCTTCATCTGCCCTGTCGAAGAAGTCGTCAGCATAACGTCCATTGATGCCGTCGCCCGCCAGTCGGTAGAACTCCTTGGCGACATCGAGCATGTACAATCGCAGCTCGTCAGGATCTGTTTTTGGACGCCCCAAACGCCTCAGTTCGTCCCTTCGCAGATTCAGCTCGTTCTCGATGTCCTGGACAAGTCCGGGCAAGCGGATCTTGATGTGCTCCAAAAGCACCCTGCTAAGTGCTTTTCGCAAGCTGTGAACCCCGCGGTTTGTCTCTCGGACGGAGCTCCAGCCTGGGGCAGTCTGGAAGAAAGTCTTCTCCAAGGCGTCCCTCTCGTCGAAGGTGACACCCTCCAGCTTCTGCTTCTCGGACAGATTGCGCAGGACGAACCAGCCGAGGCTGAATTTATGGGTAGGATCGAACCCCTTAACGACATCAACAAACTGCTGCGTGACGCCCCGTTCGTGTGAGAGGTCCGCCTTTGTGATCACGCCCATGGTACGCTTCCTCTGTGGATCGTACTTCTTGGCCCGATTGACGACTTCCTGGTTGGCAAGCTGGTTGGTGGCCGTCACAACAGCAAGAATGATGCTCTTTTCCTGCTGCAAGTAGCTGTTGATCAGCCGATTGACGAGGTTTTTGTCGTCTACAGTCTGGTCGGCTGTTTCGTTATGGAAGATGCCGGGGAGGTCGACGAGCGTGAGAGGGTACACGTCGGGACGTGAGATTTCAACGCGTAGGACATCTTTGGTAAACCGCTTCGGGCTCTGGCCATCCTTGTGCAAGTGCGCGCCGCCACCTCCGCTTATGCCCATATGCGCCTTGGCTTCGTCAATGATGTCCGGCAGCGAGTCTATGTTGTCAAACTCGGTCCGCCGAAACGGCTCAGCATCGCTGCTGTCTCTTTCTTTTCCGCTGTCGGCATAGCGGATCCAGACGGCCACTTTCGTCTTTTCAGCGCGCCGCAGGACAAGTTCTGTTGCAAAGCGGGTGCATAGTTTTGCGTCAACAGGGAATCTGACGCGAGAGATGGCCTCGAGCACAGAACTCTTGCCTGTCGATTGGTCGCCGACAACGACGATCTGAGGAAGGGACACAATATCCCCAACCTGTAGCTCGCGGAGACTGTCAATGGTATCAAGCAATGTACTTGACTCCTCATTGTTCAGCTCCGCCAGGACGTCGAGGGGTTCCGTTGCGGACGACTGTTGCCTTGCTGCCATTGGATTGCGGCTCAGTGTGTGGTTGTCTTCACGAAAGAAAAGAATGTAAAAAAAGAAGGAAAGGAAGGAAGAGAGAAAAAACAATAGCGGATCACTTTGAAGTGGTCAACTTTGCAAAATACGATACAGGTCATGCAGACATAATATATACATATATTTACACGTGCAACGTTTCTGTTGTTCAGTCGACAAGGAAAGCTCGCTTTGAAGGCGCTTATCTTTTACGATCAGTAGGCGCCTGTTTTGAAATATTATGCCTCTCATTCTTAGCTATTAATACGTCGTATATGCGGGTGAAAAGTGAGGGCCTCGTCCTGAAACCAACAGCGCCGACTGCGCCCTCTTTTAACCGCTGAGAACGGGACCATGGGACGGCGCGATTACGCGAGTCTCGCGGTCCATTTCCGTAGGCGACTAACGGGCTTCAAGACAGCGGCACGCGAGTGAATAGCGTAATCGGCGGATTAGTAGTTGGGTCGGTGATGACCAGCGTATACCCGCTGCTGTACGTTTTTTTTCTTGTCAAGAGTTGTTGATCTCTTGTTCTCTTTTTTCTGCTTGTCCCCCCTTTTTTGGTTGTAAGTAAAGTTGCCTTCACTATTTCACCCAATCAACAGTCAAAATGCAACAGTAAAATGCAACAGTACTCACATTGTGCATCAGGAACCAGAACGTCATTGCGTTTGCCTCCCATGTCCCCATTAAATCCAGTGTTTTGCTTCCGGGGCCCGGATCTTCCCAAGACTCTCTCCACCTTAGCATCTCCCGGCGCGTAAGGCTGGGGTGCCACGTTTTCAACGGGATGAGGCAAAAGAAAAGAGAGTGCCGTGCCGTCTAAGTGATCGACGGGGGTCTAGATATGTTTTCGCTCTTCAGTTGCCCTTGCCTTTTCCTGCGGTACCTCTTGCAGGCATGTTGTTGGCTGGTGTAAGATGGAGGGTGTTGGCTCGGTTGGTTCCTGGCGATTCTGTGGGCCATTCAGGTACAAAGTACAGACTGTATGGCATAACGTGGAGAAGGTACTTCTGCCCATCTCACCTTTACGGATCTCACATAATCACTCAATGCTTCTCCATATTCTTGAGGCTCTTGTTTTGTATCATTGTAATTGATTGTGCTTTATTTATGTACAGTTCATCATCGTGCTAGTTTACTAATTGTATACAAAAAATCATGTTCTTTCTTTACCCGCTGACAGCTTAAAAGCTGTTGTAGGCAATCTTGCGCTGCGCCAGAGCCGTCTGCGCGGCATTGCTCGTTTGCGCAATCTCAAAACCGTGGGGGACGCCGTGGAAGACGTGGAAGTCAAACTCGACACCGTCGTGCGCCAGGCGAGCGGCAAACTGAGCCGACTCCTCCAAAAACAGATCGAGACCGCCGCAGTCAATGTATGTGGGAGGGAGACCGGCCAGCGTCGCGGCACGGGCAGGGATGGCGTACAGGGCGCCGTTACCCTGACCAGGGGGGGTGGCCTTGGCCAGGTTGGCAGCGGCCATCAGGGCATCGTCGGTGGCCGGGTTGCCCGTGCCCAGATACGCGTTCCAGGCCAGGGCGTTTTGCTCGCAGTTCCAGGTCAAGAAGGGACGGACGGACCACTCGTCGTCCTTGTGGTTCGCGCCGGCGTGGCGGGCGCCCTTGGGCGGGTGGGCTTGGACGGTGCGGTCATCGAGCATGGGGTAGATGAGGACGAGCTTGGCAATGGGCGGGCTGAGGCCACGGTCGCGGGCCATCAGACCCACACCGGCGGACATGCCACCACCGGCCGAGGCACCGCCGACAGCAATGCGCTTGTTGTCGATGCCGTAGGTGGCGGCGTTTTGGGACAGGTGTGTAAGCACGGCATAGGCTTCCTCGAGCGCGACGGGGGCGGCGACGGCGGGCGACTTGGTGTACTCAACGGCAAAGTACTGGACACCGTAGACGGCCGATTCGTTGCCCAGGGCCTCATTCAACAAGTCAACCGAGGCGCAGACCATGCCGCCGGCGTGCAGGTACATGATGGCGGGTTGGTCCTTGGCTGCGCGCTGCTCGGCGGTGGCATAGCGGGTGACGGTCACTGTCTTGCCGCCGGGGACGGGGATCTGGTGCTTGGTCTGGACGATGTGGGGCGGGGCGGCGGGTTCCTTGAACATGACGGCCATCATGGCGTTGAGGCCGGCGGCGAGCTCAGCGACATTCTTGGGCTGCGGCGCGGGCGGCTGGCCCTCGGCGGCCTTGATCATGGGCTCAATGGCCTTGTAGTAGTCGGGGGCGAAGCGGGCCATTGTGAATGTGTGGGTGTAAGAGAGGTAAAGGTGGAGGGGAAAGAGAATGCAGGCTGAAAAGAAGCTGAAGGCAAGACAAGCTGTGAATGAAAAGATAAAAGGATCGAGAAAGACAAGAAGCTCAAGAAACAACGGAAGCTCGGAGAGGGATCGTAGCTGGAAATATAAAAAGAAAAAGAAAAGAGAGACAGAGAGGCTGGAGGATGGAAAACGAGAGGAGCGGCCAGGAAAACGAATTGGCTAGCCTGTTGGCATTATACCCATTTTGTATAATTTGTAAGTGGAAGCAGATCCGAGGAAGCGACGGGCCCGGGGTCCTTGGGGAAACGGACTCCTCCAAAACGGCTACTGGACTTACGAGTCAGGTACCAGAATCATGCACCTCCGGAGCCATTGCAAAGCAAGAAACACATCTCAAGCTCACCTTTACTCCACCGGGCACGACTGTCAACGGGAAACAAACATACTATGTGTACGCAATAATACTTTGTCCGGCGAGTCAACCGTTCTTCTCCGACGGTGCTGACGGCCAAACAAAAGGAGACCTAAGGCTGATGACGATGATTCAAGATGCCAGATTTCTCACGTCTCACCTCTTATGTTCCTTGTTGATGTTGTTGTATCCCGAACTATGTCGGTACTCGTCAGGCAAGATGCTCGCAAAAATACTACAAGTCGGGGCGCAAAAACAAGACAAAACTTACTCCAGGGAGACCTTCGTAACCCTCGTAAGCTGATTACAGATAATATATTACCCCAAGAGCCAAGAAAACTGACAAGAAAAGGAGGACAGAAAAGGAGGACAGAAAAGGAAGACAGAAAAAAGGAGAGGCGGCGGAAGCCCGCCCGCCGGCACGGGGTAATGAACGCGATGGAGGGGACCGATGGATGGAGATAAATTGAAGGAAAGGTCGAAACGGGGATGGCAGGCAAGGAACTTGCGAGGTAACGAGACTAGGAATGGTGTCCATCTCGGGTGTGGGTATCCTCTGGGGTGAATGTGAAGTGCACAAAAAAGGCGGGCTAACAAAAGGGTCACAGACCTCGAGCGGACCTGGCAAGGAAGGGATTTGTGCTTGTTCACCGTGGTCCGTGGCGAGCATCACTGTTGATCGTCTCTTCGTTCTGGAATCTTTTCAGTCCCTGTTGCCCTTTGCGTTGTTCTTCATCTACTTCCTTCCCCTTTGCTCCTTGGAGCCGCCTCTTGTCACCTAGACTTTCATCCTGGCTCGCCTTAAAAGCCCTCTTTGAGTCCCTCAAAACCCCCAAGGATCCATATCAAAATCCTTGGCGTTTCTGACCGTTTCTTTGTCGTTTGTGATCCATCTGTCTCCATGATTCTTCATCGTTGGCAATCTCTGCAATTTCATTCAGTTGATTCCTGGAGTTAAGACTCTCTCTCGCTCTTATCCCTACTACACTGTCCTCTTTTCGGGCTTCTTGCAGTATCTCCATGTGGCAATGCAAGCGGGAATATGGAGTGGAATATCCCTTTTCTCCAGGTCTTGTCCTTGACTTGTCCACTTTATCTTCCCCAGCGACTGCGACCCGAACTTTCTGAGAAACTATGATTGGTTCATGTGTCATGATTTCACATGACTTGTCTGTCAGAAAGAGTGATCTTCTGTCCCTTCTTTTTAAGATACGCCTCGTCCTTTCTTTTCATGTCCGTCCACACAGTTGTGTGTACACACCGTCGACCGATGCAGAGAGTGAGAGCGAGGTTGTGTGTTGTGAACATTTGGCGCATTTCCCCTCAATCTGTTGAATGAACCCTTCTTTTTTTTCTTGGCGCCGGAAAAGCGATACCCGGGGTGTTGCATTGGACTTTTGCGGATGGTGGGCCGCCTGTCAGACCAAACGGTAGGTGCACCAAAAAGTGAGGAGAAACATATAAATTACAGTGGGCATACAGGGTCATACAGGGGGACAGTGGCGGTCAACCGTCAGCACAGTGAGACGAATTGTCCGCTGGAAACATCCGACAGCGCGGGAGAGCGCAACAAGTTTACGGATGAGCTGGACTGCACTCCACGGCTCAAGCCCCAATATGTAGTGAGAATAAAAGGAACGGAGCCTGGACACACACAAAAAGTACACACACAAGAAACAGGCAGGGGACATGATTCAGTCCGCGCCTTGGTCTGAATCAGAGTGCGAGCCGGCCAATCCACGTCCAGCAAGGCATTTCTCCTCTCTCTTCAGCACAAGACCCCGCACAGTTTCTTCCTTCTACGGAGTACACACAGTATCTGACAAAGTCCGCTGTTCCTCGGCAAGGAAGAAGGAAGCCTCCGAAAGAAAAGGAAAGAATAGAGAGAGGATAGAGAAAGGAAATGGCCCCAAGGAAGGAAAGAACAACGGAGGTATTCTGTCGGTAAGGCTCTTGAGGGCGAGAGTACGTATGTCGAGAGCCTTCAAAGACAAGAGGAAAGCCGGAAAGACAGGCGGACTGGGCCACAGTTGATGGAATCGAAAGATGAGGTTGACGAGGAGAAGAGCGCACCAGTCTGGCTGGATCCAGAATATCCGGGGGTGGGCGGGACATAATTTCACGTGTTAAAACACGTGTTACGTGACACTTATTCGATATTATCGACAAGAGAAATCTCGATTGATTATCTTATCGATAACATCTACGATAAACGACCAATGATGTCATCCCTCCCATATCCGGTTTTCAATCACCAAACGTCCATGAAATGCATGTGGTGAAGACACGTTGGCGATGCAGCGACTTTGCGCAAAAAATCGGCAACATTGTGACGATATAATGAGAGCCAACACAAAATGTCCGCTAGGAATATCTACTGATATAAAAAGGCACAGGACGGGAACCAGGGGCATCGACAACGGGAGTAACCGGTCCCGTTTTTGACAGCCGGCCAGTCCATCTTCAATAGAAAGTCCCCGAGTCGACGGTCATGACGTCTTGCATATTGTCGAAAAGATCGTGGGGCAGTAAGTATTCAGATGTGCCGAAAACTAAAAGGTCAAGAGGCGGAAAGGGAAAGGGGGAAAGGGGGAACGGGGAAAAGGGATAAAACGGTGGGACAGGGAGCACGTTTTATTTTGGAAAATGTACTTCATCATCATCAGCATCAGCGTGGTGCTGCATCGAAGAAGATCATATATGGGAAAGATGGTAGATGTGATAAATGACAGAATGCAGGTCAAACGTGCATCTACGACACCATCTGCACATCATATTGAACATGCACTTTTCGAGAATGCCATGTCATTGCCAGATGTGCATCACTGTCAGGAGGGTGGATGTAGCAATAACGGGTGTGTGAGGATGTGTACAAAGTCGAGACTTGTTTCATCTGATGCAGTGGCAGTCATCGAAACAGTAGGACGATCCAACAATCCAACGGTCTGGACGCGACGAGACGCAGGGCCGGAGGCGGACTCCGAGAAGCCGAGGCCACCACTTAAGCAACTTTGTCCGAGACCTGCAGTGCACATAACGAGGACGATGGGGACAATGATGGGTCCCCGTGTGCCAAGGAGACCATCACAAGTGGACACACAAGCTGTCACTCACGGATGGAAACGTATGGGAAGCGTAGCAAGGTCGCATGGCTCGCATAGGGAAGAGGGGCATCACCGGAAGGACTGCGCAGACAGGTAGAATAACGACGTGATGAGAGCTAGGAACAGCTGGGCGGTGTGCGGGAGGTAGAATAACTCGAGGGCCATAAGAACCATCACCAGGGTACGGGGAATGTCAGTCAGTTGATGCCACCTTTTCATCTGTATTATCTTTTTGGTATCGTGCATCGTGAGCCTCGTTGCTTTGGCATCATCAGGCTGTGACAGCAGGTGTTCCTCGAGGATCTAGAACTCTCACCCCGCATGGATCCAGCCATCGGTCATCGATGTGATCGGCACGATTTCCTTCACACCCACACATGCTGCCTCATACGTCATTTTTTTTTCTTTATTTATTCAACATCTACCCCTCGCCGTGTCGATATGCCAGAGCTGGACTGGGCATCGATTCATCAGAATCTTCTTTACAGGCGCACCTACTGAGGACGGTATCGATCTCCTTGTAGGGCTTTGCACACAGTAAAAGCCAAATATGAATGGATGAGGTGCAAGGTGGAGGGAACGGTGACTTGTAAATCTGAAACTTTGTGGAGATTCTCCCCGATATCGTTCCCGATATGGACACGGGATCGAGATCTAGTGCAGGACCCGACCAGGGGTAGCACTCTCTGTCCCTCTCTGTCCCCAGTTTTTTCAAACGGCAGAGCTTCCGATTTTGACGTTAACTGGCGATCCAGAGAGGTCTCTGCTCTCTGTGAGTGGGCAAGGAGTAGAAGAAGGGGGTGACTCGGTGACAGCTGTATCGACCTTGTCTGCTTGTCCCCATTGTCTTCTCTGCGTGACACTTGCTGATCGTCCCGGGATCCGCGCCAGTGGGACTCGCTCCCGGTTCGCTGCCACTGTCAAGCTGTCTACAGGCCGGTCTTCTGAGTATTACACATATATTCCCGGCTTGCAGACTGTGTACTGCAGGTGGTGGTGGACTCGCAGACAGGCCCAGTCTGCCCCTGCCTGCCGAGCCTGCCACCTGCACATTGTGGGATTTTTTTTGTTGGCAGCAAGCGCCGGACCAGAACCACGGGAAAGAGTGGGACAGAACATCTGCAACGCTGCCCTGGATATTGTACCTGTCTTCCTGTCTTGTCGGCATGTGTCTGGTGTTTGCCCCCTTGTTAATCGAGAAAATGCCACATGTGAATTAATCGTCCCCTCCTTTACATGACGAATAGGTGTGGGATGTCCAGTTATTCTTCACTCATCGTCTCGTCCTGGGATGCAACTCTAGCTGTCACGGTCTGTGGTACATTCCGCCAATCTTCTACAAACACCTCTCGGGGTTGTATTCTGAGTATGGGAATAAGAGGGAGTCAGGGACATAGTCGTTGGTGGGATATGAAACTTGATTCAACAGGTAAGATGCCACTGCAAAAGAGGGGAGTCGCTTACAAGGTCAAGAGGTGCATCGGCTCCGTGATGCACATTCTTCAAATTTATGGAGGCATATTACGATGCATGTTGATAAGTAAAATGTAAGAATATCAAAATAGAAATAGAAATAATGGAATCCGAGTTTCCTACATAGTACACTTTCGCTATGTCGTTTTATTTTTTTTGCTACCGGTGCTTCTTGTCTTAATTTTTTGACATTTTCTGTGATTTTGGACCCCATCGTGGCTTCCTTTCGTTGCGATTGCGTCTTCGCTTTA
>JANSLP010000415.1:0-25517 GCA_029298735.1 Ophiostoma sp. CBS 140.51
CACGAGCAGAAAAACCGTTGTTGGTTTTCTGGCTACGGGCGAGTTGGGTGGAATGAAGTGTCGTAGTTAATAGAGATAATGAGAGTAATAAATCAAACAATAATTCATTCTTCACAAAAGAAATTTTACAATTATCATGTAAAATACTTTATAAGATGGAAAATAAATAACAAAAACCACAAAAACCAACAGACCTCCCCTTCATTATTTATTTGATGCATCTGTTCATTTTTGCTCCCTTTTTGATGTTGCTGTTGAGTCAGCACGTGACCCACGATTTGAGCCACAGTTCAAACGCGGCCTTGCTGGCGTCTAAGTGGCTAGTAAAAGTGGAGCGCGGCTCTCGTCCTGCCCCCCTCAGACCGGACCCGTAAATGTTGTCGAATCATGTGCCAGGATGGCAGCAGGTCGTTGCTGCCGCTTGCGGAAGGCGTTTCTGTTCCCTGCAGGAGGCAGGAAACAGGAGCAGCCTGCAGTCTCTCACCACACGCCACGCGAAACACCAACCACATCAAACGCAGCAATCGACAAGCAGGACACAGCAAACAAAGCAAAGCTGTCCGCCGTTGTTCCATGCACCACCTTTGTCATTCAATTGTCCGTCGCCGTGTTCCACACTGCCCGCCGATGCCGTGACGGCCGACAGCGAGTCGCAAAGCATCCGGCGTGCTTTTTTACCCCCGCCTTTTCGGACATCGGCATTGATCGATTGGACCATCTCTATCTCGAATTTCCGAATTTCCTTCTCCTTGCGCGACCCCCGGCCGGTTGTCGACAATCGCATTCTTTTGGCCACTTCCCCTGGCCGTTTGGTGCTCTTGTCGCAACCGCCAACGGCCAGCGGTTAAACGGACCTCGTCGACTCTATCCAACTTTCCTGTTGTCTTTCTCACACTCTTCTCAACATTAACCTCTCAACCCATGCCGACATGCTCATGACGACCGCCAGCCTCGCCCTTGTCATAGCTTCCACCCCTAGCTTCTTGTAGCTTTGGCTACCCCCAGCTACTCTTGCTCGAGAACCCCTTCCCACCCCCCCGCAGAACAGCAGCACCAGCAGCCGACCTTGGCGGGTAGCCGATACTGCCTTACAATTTTGTTCCACAACACAACACACAAGGAGGCGACTTGAGGGATAGACCGAGGCTGAGGACACAGCCTTGTCTACGTCTACAATGGCGGCTACGACTACCACTCGGCGCCACCAGCCGTGGCATAAAGGGCCCACTGGCAAAGCGTCCGTCATGACATCCTCGACGACCACGATTACAACGGCCTCTTCTTCCTCCTCATCCAAGTCGTCCAAGACGTCCAAGACGTTTTCTTCCAAGACCTCGGCGTCGACCAACGGCAGCATCCGGCCACAAGACCCCCGGCTGTCTCTGTCGCTGCGCGCATTCCACCAGATCGCACCTAGGAAGCGTCCACGGCAAGAGACCTTCTCCCCACATGGCGATATCTTTTCCCTGCTGGCAGCCGCCGCCGCGACATCACAAACGTCACAAGAATCACTAGAAACAACCGACACACCCTTGCCTTCACCACCACAAGAGCAGTCGAAGCCGTCCATATTTCCCTCCTCCTGCCTCTACGACCCAGTCTCGCCATGGGGTGTCCGTGGCATTGCTTACGATCCAGCGCTGCCGCAATGGGCACTTCCGGACGGCGTGTTTACATCGCCATGCTCGTCCTACGCCTACGAGTTTGTGGCCGGACAGTCGGCTTCTGCCAACACACCACCACTACCGCGGCCGCAACATCAGACACAGACGAAGCCACTGTGGCCCAAGAACGAACGGTTCTTTGGCGCTGGCCTGCGGGAAGTTCTGGATATGATTCCGTCCTCGCCGTCCCCGTCAATCCTGCCCCCATCAAGGCCAGCCACAGCTGATAGCAACGGCTACGTGACGGATAAGAGATTTGTTCTGGCTGATGTTATTCCTGGGCTGGGCCAGCAGACACCGCATCAGGCACCAGCAACACTAGCAACTTCCATCACCTCCGTCACGCCAGCCCTAGCCCTGACTTTGACCGCGACAACAGCAAACGGCAAACGGCGTAGGAAGCCGTCAATGAAGGCCCAGCTGTCCTCTGCTAATGGCATTAGCATTGGGCGGCCGGTCATCTTCACGCCGGCCTCTGCCCCGTCTACAACCACGACTACGACTACGACGGCACCGATAACACCGTATGCCACGCCCATTCCGCCGCCCGTCACACCCATCTCGGCTCCTGTTAATGGCAGGGCATCGACCACCACCACTACCACCGCCACGACTAACGGACACGGGGTACGGTGCTGCCCAATGGAGGTGCCGACCATCCTCCACATGATTCTTGACCAGACGACCGACAACCTCAAGCCGCAAATGATAGATTCGTATGCCAGCTATGTCCCGCGTCTGTGCCACGACCACAGAGCCAAGTTTGAGCACTTTAAGGCATTGATGCAGAGCGAGCGCAACAGTAACAGCGCAGGCGCAAGCACAAGCTCGACCAGTCACGCCGCCAGCCATACAACAGCTACGTCCATTCTGCCGCCATCAGCACCTCCTAAGAAGAAGCGCAAGTCGGTGGCAAATGTTGCTCCATCCTCCCCGTCGCAGTCACAAAAGGCGCAGCCTGCGCCATCTCATCCGCCATACACAGTCGACCCTCATGGTATCCGCCCTGCCATCAAGGCCGCCCGCGACGATCTGTACCGCCGCCACATGCTCGCCGAGATCCAGCAGCGGCTCACCACGAAACACGGCTCCGACACCACACACGGCGGCGTCACCAACCGTGTCATCCAGAGCCTGCTCAACATTGCGCGGCACCCCAACTCGGACCCTGCTAAGGGACCTCTGGATGTGCACGCCTTGACGGGCGACGAGGCCCGCACGATGCTGGACGCCGGCTCGCCTCATGAGCCCGTCATTACCGAAAAGGAGCAAATGTTCAAGTGGCGGCCACAGCTGCGGCCGATTGCCGAGCTGTTCCGGCGGATGGAGAATCTGGATCGGAGGGTGTCGGTGCAGGTGCCCTCGCGGCACTGCATGGACGATTCGTTTGAGTCGCGGGATCTCATCCAGGTCAGAGACCGCTTTTTGGGCGCGCCCACGGCCACAACAGGGTCCTCGAGTTCGAGCTCGAGCGACAGCGAAGACACTAAGAAGATCCCCGCTGATGACGATCCGTGGAACATTCTGGACCTGCGCAGCCCGCTGCCGGCGGCGGTGCTGCCGCAGTTTTTGACTAACGAGAACTGCCAACTTTTGCCGCGCCTGCGCGACGAAGTCCTCAACCCCAGTCGGGCGGAACGTGACACGGCCGCGCGGGAGCAGTGGAACGAGTGGCGCGACGTTTTGGAGTGGGTTTTGTTGTCGCAAGGCGGCCACAATACATCCCCGCACACCGACTCCCACGGTCTGGGGACATGGATCACCGTCCAAGAAGGTCTGTTCGGGTTCGGCTGGCTGTCCCACCCGACACCCGAAGAGCGCGCCGCCTGGATGGCCAACCCCCACGGATTTAGGGGAGGAAACTGGTGCTACATGGTCCTCGAACCGGGCCAAACCGTGTTTTTCAACTCGGGCACAGTCCACTTTGTCTTTCGGCTGCGCAGCGAGCCCACTCTCGCGCTCGGCGGACACGTCC
Source organism: Ophiostoma sp. CBS 140.51 (assembly GCA_029298735.1). Classification (NCBI taxonomy): domain Eukaryota; kingdom Fungi; phylum Ascomycota; class Sordariomycetes; order Ophiostomatales; family Ophiostomataceae; genus Ophiostoma; species Ophiostoma sp. CBS 140.51. The sequence continues at coordinate 3,640 of JANSLP010000415.1, forward strand.
TGCAGTGGTCCGGCATCGAGCGCTGGTTGCAGGTTGTCGCTGCCCAGATGCAGAACCCGCACATTACCAACGAAGATATGGAGTGGAGCGCGCCCAAGTACGTGCGCGTGGTGGCGCGGCTGGTCCAGGCGCGGCGACAGAGCGGCCGCGTCGAAGAGATGGGCGGTGCGGCGGCGGTGGACCGGCTGCTGGGCCTGCTCAAAGACTTTGACGACATGTACCTTGAGGAGCGGCCCAAGACCAAGGGCGGCACAAAAGGAAAGACGGCCAAGACCAAGGGGAGGAAGAAGAAGGTGGCGCAGCGGTAGATCGTCTTGAACAGAGAGGACATGGTATTGTTCAATCAACATTTACTCGACGACATGTTATGGACGATGGGGAGCAAGGAATGGATTGGAAGGTTGGGGACCACGGATATGAGATGGCGGTCTCGTTTTGTACGAATTACTGTAATATTTTCAAGAAAGGAATGGGAAGGAAACTGAAGGAAAGGGAGGAGTAATGAAGAAGAGGCGTTACTGATTTCTGTCTATTCACTTATTGTGCATCATTTTACGGGAGCACAGAGGGGATGAGGCGTTTGTGGAGAGTTTAGTACTTTTGTTTCTGTTTCTGTTTTCTTTATTTTAATCTGTACGATACAAGGGTACGAGGCGGAGTTTTAGCAAATCTGTTTTTCCAGAGAAAGGCGAAGCATTATCATGAAGCATTATCATTGAGAGAGTTGTGCGCAGAATTGATTGCATTTTATTTGACTACCTAGATACACCATTGACGAGGCTGTAATTTTGTAGCATGAGAGCCAAGTCGTCTTTATTTGTCCTTCAATAGCTTCTGTTCCGCCTCCACACCCATCATGTCCGGGCGTACCGACTCTACAGTCGATGCCCCAGACCCAGACACCCGTTGTGACCGCCGCCACAACACATGCCCAATGTAGCCTTCCAGGCACACAAGGACAGCAATGCCAGACACAAGACTGAGAACCCCAAAGAACCAGTCCATTGCCGCCCATCCTAGGACCGCTTTGCAAGTTCCTGCAAGGATCAGCCCCAACAAATTACCCACGGCAAACGCTGCGTTGTGCACGCCGTATGTCCATGCCGCAGCACCACCGGGAACGAGTGCCTCCGGTGGTGCATTCTGTTCAGCTTCGGCGACGACAACACCAACTTCCTTTAGTAGAGACGGGGTGGCAAAGGCCGTGCCAATACCGATAAGTGCTAGCAGAACACACAGTAAGACCTGTTTTTCAGTGGTGTTGTTGCCGACGCAGTCAAGTAGGATGTAAGGCGGTCCACACAGGAAGAAGCCAGCAGCACCTAGAAGGCGCGGTGTATTGGGGACGTGGTCAGTGATATAGTCACAGAGTGGACTGAACACGATGCTGGGAAGGTAAAACGACAAGAAAATGAGACCAGCGTTGACAGTGGGCCACTGGAAGGTTTCTTGAATAAAGAGTGGCAGGACGCTGTCAAAGGCGGTCTTAAAGATTGTAATCACCAGCAAGTAGATAGGCTGTGCCCGACCAGCTTTGGATTTCCATATCCGTCAACAGTAAGTCCCATAAATATGTGCCCCCTATAGCTCTCGGTAACAGTGATTGTGGACGTTGTTACAACTGCCGTCTCTACGGGCGCACCATCGGCAAACACCTCCTCATGGTAGGCGAGTTCCTCGGGGCTAGTCAGGAAATTGTGGCCCGATAATCAAATCGTAAATGACGATCGTGTTGACGCCGCTGTGGCCCTTTATAGTGGATGTAGAACGAACAAACCACTCTTCGGAAGACTGATATGCCTTCATTCGTAGATAATCACATGCACCGAAGCTCATGAGGTTCCCCTATTCGCGAGCGTGAAAGGGTTCCATCTCTTGAAGAGAGGCCACCAGCATTGTTGTTTACCAGCGAAGAGATCTTGTCAGATGTTGTCGAGGTAATATCCACTCTTAGTCATAAATATCGCAGGTCGTCTTCATCTATACCGGGATGAAGCACTGCAAGCTGCAGGGTGCTGCCGTTCCTGAACTGCGTCAGCTCCGTTTTCAGATACTGCTCGGCCAGATCAAGGGGCATTTCAATTGGTAACAAGACTCCCTGGATAGAGGCTTCGGCAGATGTTATGTTGGCGTCGGTGCATAGATTGTATGTACTTTATTGTAGTAAATTAGATCTGAAAATGTTGTCGGCCTGTTTACCTCTTGAGTACTCCAACATTGTGATAGTCTCACGCGTCGGCATACGATTGTCTTCACCAGATGCTTCAATACTCTCCCGGCGAGTTGGTGTTTTATCGCCAACACATGTGGATTGACCGAAAAGTCGTTGGGGTGGTTTTCTACCAAAGCGAGTAGCAACGCCCAGGGTGGGCAGTTTTGCTTTCGTTCGCCTTCCATGCTAGCGTTGCCCCTTGTAATGATGCAACTTAATATGTAGTAACAACAAAGATGTCCAGCCGGCATGGTTGGCTCATTGTTGCAAAGTCGACCACACACATCGCCGCGGAAAACACTGGAATTGTTCTTTCTTGTGCTAAGAGAGCAGTTCGGTGCACATAAAATGTGTGCAGTATCAGGCCCGTGTGCTTCCACCCAGCATTCGGTGATGTCAACGTCTGGTGAATGGAGCCGATTCCATAGTATGAGTGTGCCATTTTGTTTCATTCACAGCTGGGAAATGCGTCGTGCATGTGACGCATTTTCACCAGTTCAAAACAACTCTTTCATCTTGAGGGTGTTTGCCATGGAGCGTTCGTTGTATTGTATTTGCCCACCAACAGAGGAAGCGTTTTTCTCTTCACTGCTTCACCAGTTTCTGTCATGTAATAAGTTGGCAGAATGTAGAGTGTTGACGCGCTCGGCTTCATGTCCTCGCCTGTTTAAACTCTGGCTTCGACGGCATTCACCGCTAGCCAAGTCGTAATTATGTTGCCGTAATCGTTACAGTTCGTGTTAGGCTTCCGCATTATCCGTTTGTATCTGTGTTTCGTCGCTAAACAATATTTATTATTAATATATAAGACTGAGGCTTCTTCAAAGTCCAGTAGACCTAGATAGAAGAGTCAGTTCGCTACCGATTATCTGAAATACAAACCTGCATAAACTTATATTCCTATGCTCTCATTACATATTCAGTCACCACCCCACAACCCCTTACCGTGTTAACTGTTTGTCCAACCGTTACACCTTATCACTGTTTTACTAGAACAAGCCCACGCTAGCCTAATCACCTAGTAGATACTATCTCCCTTAGGAAGTGCTTGTGTAATAGTTAAGCCTGAAACGACTCTTCCATAAACTGTAAATCCTGCTCAGCTTGTAAACGGTCAGGATGGTTTAACGGCGTCTTCCATCCCACTGACACCACGTTCCTTAGTAGCTCTTTAGCTCTCGCCTTTTGTCTAGTATCCCATAGTACAGTTGCTAATGCCTGTTGCGAGGCGAGTCGATCAGGGTGGTCTTCGGCGAGCTTTTCTTCAACTTTGACGACGTGCTCGAGTAAGTCTACCGCCTCTTGAATCTGGCCGTTGGTGTGGTATGCCCCTGCGAGCGCGTGTTGCGAGGCGAGTCGATCAGGGTGGTCTTCGGCGAGCTTTTCTTTAACTTTGACGACGTGCTCGAGTAAGTCTACCGCCTCTTGAATCTGGTCGTTGGTGTGGTATGCCCCTGCGAGCGCGTGTTGCGAGGCGAGTCGAGAAGGGTGGTCTTCGGCGAGCTTTTCTTTAACTTTGACGACGTGCTCGAGTAAGTCTACCGCCTCTTGAATCTGGCCGTTAGCGCGGTATGCCACTGCGAGCGCGTGTTGCGAGGCGAGTCGAGAAGGGTGGTCTTCGGCGAGCTTTTCTTGAACTTTGACGACGTGCTCGAGTAAGTCTACCGCCTCTTGAATCTGGTCGTTGGTGTGGTATGCCCCTGCGAGCGCGTGTTGCGAGGAGAGTCGAGAAGGGTGGTCTTCGGCGAGCTTTTGTCGGACTTTAACGACGTGCTCGAGCAAGTCTACCGCTTCTTGAATCTGGCCGTTAGCGTAGTATACCCCTGCGAGCGCGTGTTGCGAGGAGAGTCGATCAGGGTGGTCTTCGGCGAGCTTTTCTTCAACTTTGACGACGTGCTCGAGTAAGTCTACCGCCTCTTGAATCTGGCCGTTAGCGTGGTATGCCCCTGCGAGCTCGTGTTGCGAGGAGAGTCGAGAAGGGTGGTCTTCGGCGAGCTTTTCTTCAACTTTGACGACGTGCTCGAGTAAGTCTACCGCCTCTTGAATCTGGCCGTTAGCGCGGTATGCCACTGCGAGCGCGTGCTGCAAGGCGAGTCGACTAGGGTCGTCTTTCAGTAATGACTCGCGGGCCCACTGTGTGCAATATTCATAACACTGCATCGCTTCGTTGATGCGGCCGTCGCTGTATAGACAACGACCGACCGAAAAACATAAAGCCAATGCGTTATATGAGTGCACCGCCTTCCCGTCACGGAGCATATATAGTGCATGCGGCAGAAAGGCCCTCCAAGTGTCACGGTTCTCGTATTCGTCGTCTGGAAAGATGCCCACTACATGCTGCAGTGCAGTGCGAGCTATCTCTTCGATGCGGCTGTTCTTTTGGAACCAGCTTCGGGCCGCCATGTGGACCAGGCTATGCATGTCGAGCATTGTATCGTCATGAAGAGATATGAAGCTGTATTCACAGAGTTCCTTGACTGCGTGCAGCCTTGCTGAGCTCGATTTAAATGTAGGTAGCAGCGACAGTGGAATGGCCTTTGGTTGGATCTGGGACAGGAACCCGAGTAGTGTAACAGTATCAGGACTGCCTTTCTGTAAATGGTCAAAAGAAACCAACCACGTAGTTGCGATAGCATGCCGTGACTCTTTGTACCGTGTCTTGTCCGGAGATTCCTTGCCGAGTAAATCTAGCCGGTCCGCTTCGGTGCACCGTAATAGCTCTAGGTACTTCTTGGCCGATAGGCCCGTTTGGCTCAAAAAAGCCGTTGCCTGCGTAATGGCTAGAGGGAGGTAGACGAGCTCTTTTAAAAGCTCATCTAGAGATGCTTCGTCATCTTGCGAGCTCGGCCGCTGCCGTTTGAGCAGTTTTGTCGTCAGCTCCTTTGCTTGTAACAAGTCAAACTCATCCAGCGAGACGGTCTCGTCGGCCAAGGACTGCGACACAAACATTGTCCGCGTTGTGACAAGTATTCGTCCGTTGTCGTTTTGCGGGAGGTATTGATCGAGGCAGTCCGGCACGTCGCGCCCACATATTAGGTCAGGATCGTCGGCGTTGTCGACCACCAGAAGCCAGTTACCGGCGCCGTCGGAACTTAAATAGTCGCGGACTACCTCTTTGACGTCCTGGTTCGGCAAGCGCTGGATTCCCAGCTTTATAGAAATGGACTCGTAGGCCTTTTCAAAGCCGCTTTTACTTAAGGCGGGCACCCAGAAAACAGAGTAGTCGGGCTTGTTTTCTTTCGTCCAGTGCGCCAACTTGTTGGCCACCTGCGTTTTGCCGACGCCGCCGAGACCATAAAGTGCGACGACCCGACATGCGTCGTCAAACAGCAGCGTCTGAAGGTTTAACAACACCTCTTCTCGCCCGACAAAGTTGCGATTCTTTTGAAATGGGAGATGCCAACGTTGATTGGATGGTCTGTTGCTCTGGCTCATAGACGATGACGGAGCAGGTTTATTGCTTTTATTTATAGACGAACATGGAAAGGACGCATCACTCTGAGAGTTGGGTGACGTAGGATAAACCCATTCCCGGCCTAGGGGGGCAAGATCAGGAGGTCGGAGAGCGAGGTTCAGCAGTGGTGGAGGAATTAGGGAAGGTGGAGGAGCAAGAAGAGTAGGGGGGGATGGAGGATGGGAAAGAGGAGAAGAAGGAGGGATAAGAGCTGAAAGAGCTGGAGGAGATGGAGGAGATGGAGGAGATGGAGGATGAAGAGGAAGAAGAGGAAGAAGAGAAGAAGAAAGACGAGGTGGAGGAGAAGGAGACCCGGTACTGGCGGAGGAAAGAAGCGTGGCCCGCCCCGACGATAAGAAGTCGCGTAGGACACCGCACAGATCCTTGAATCCAGTCGTTTCCGGTGACTTAAATTTCACCATGTCGTTGTGATTTGCGTCGATCTTCATGTACGGCCGATGCTGATAGACGGCCGACTTTTCGGGAACGACACATCTTTTCAGCCCCCTCAGTGGTAAGATCTCATGAAAACAAAAGACTTCAACGCGCTGGTTAGACGCCTTGCACACGATGTCGCATGCATCCCAGAACTCATTATCAATGTCTGTTGCGATCTGGTTGTCCTTTGCCAGCGCTTTTAACAGGTTCTCGTTGGCAGACTTGAACCATTTGAAGCTGGACACGAGGAGACCGGCGGCGTCGGCAAAGCGAGACCCGTTGTGTGGCGTTCCCATGAAGATGACACCAATCAAAGAATTGACCAAGGCGCCAAGTTTTTCGTCGGCGCTGCGCTGCTGCGACAGGGCGATGGCCTTTTTGCAGACGATGCCACCAAGGCTATGCACGACAAAGACAATGGGTCGGTGTAACGCGCTAGCTTCCTCGCGATCCCGCTTAAGGGAGTAAAGGAGGGACCCGGCAAGGGATTTAATCGTGTCTTTTGAAGCCACGTTCCCCCGGACGACGTCGGCATCGTATCCGAATGTGAGAAGGCGCGCATGCTTAAATTTGTCGGGCAGCATAGTTACAGGCCATGGCCGATTGTTTGCGCCGTCGACTGTCCAGGTCTGATCCCAGTTGCCTTTGAGGCCATGCACGAAACAGATATCGACATTTGGTTCGGCCGGTTTGTGCCATTCTTTGATGCCGTAGTCGTCGTTTCCAGCCATTGTTGTAATAAAACGATCACTGCTTTGCCATGAAATGTCATTTCTTCTCTCCAATCTGCTTAGGTTTTTCTCGTGAGCAAGCATCCACAAATTGCGAATGGGAATTTCATCAAGGTGTGACGTACCTTTGGCTCCGGCCCCGACCCTATGCCCAGGAGACGGGTTTGTTTCAAATAAGAGTTTTGATGTCGGCTAGGGGAAGGTGTTTTATACTTTGCGAGAATAGTTCCTATGTCGAGATTGTAGAATAAATTGACCAACAAAGAGAACAAGAAGGAAGAAACGGTTGGGAAAAGAGGGAATGCGAAAAGAAGGAGCAGGGAGGGCAAGGGAAGCAGTAGGCGGCAGGGGACGAGAAGACCACTGTCCTCTTCCACCCATACCGCCTGCGCCTTGCGATGAGCCTGCAGACTGCAGACTGCATTGGCAGCACAACGAGTACGACTTTGCACCGTTGGTCGCCTTGTTTTTGTGTCGTGGGCGGGTAGCCAACGCATCTGATTCGTGGGTAATGAGGCTGAGACTGAAGATGGCCAGGCGACATGCGACCCCTCCCTCTTTCCCTTCGTGGTTGACATGTTCCTGCCCGACTTCCCAAGAAAAGCAAGATTACAACACAGAGAGGCAGACGACAAGCATGGCGAAGTCTTTTGTAAGCGGTGCCGTTCGCTTTCGTATAGATTCGGTGATCCCAGAAGAAGACCGGACCACGCCCATCCATAATCTGTATTATAGAAGACGAGCTCAAAGTGGACAATAATGATTAAACGCTCTGCATGGACAGTGTTACCTTGACTGGGCCTCTCAAATGTGCAGAATTGCAAAAGTGCAAAAGTGCAGAGATGTAAGAGTCAAGCAACCCCGCCGAGTGCTGCTTCTTCCTACAAATTTTCAGGACGGCGATTTTTTTCCTCTCAAAGGCTGACTCTTTTTTCAATCGTATGAGAAAAGACTTGCCCACCTCTCCATCTTGATTTTGTGTAAGCAATAGACTTTCAAATCGCCTCGAACGGCAAATGTTATCGAGCATTATTCAATTCCATGCCCGAACTCGTGACATTACGATACCGTTTTGTAATTCAAGCTACATTGTACATTATCTCGTTTCACGAAGTATGTGGCAGGCAAACCTCCATTCACTGTTCTGTAAGGTCATGTATTTTGTTGTATCTCGTCTTCTGTTTACTTTTTTATGTAGCAAACAGTGCCCCGCAAAAAGGGGAACGCACTTCCAAAAAACACAACCTTACTAGAATAACAGGGAACGCTTTGAATTCAAACAACGGGACGAACAAAGCAATACAAAAGATAATAATACTATAATAGTGCAGTCCTCTTCTCCTTTATTACTTCAGAATAATATTAAAGCAACAAAAAACGTGAAATTTCTCATTTTCGGAGAACAACAAACACAAATCTAAAATATGAAAGTAAGAATATTTTACTGTACGAACTAAGTGAAAGGCAGTTTGCTTCATCACCCCGTACTTTTGATTCTTTTTTATTCTTATAGAATAGTTTATTTATCTTTTTTGAAAAATGAATCGGAAGAAAGAAACCATGTTCGAATTCTATCCTAAAACGAAAAGAAGAAGAATTTAAAGAAATAAATATTAAGGCTCGGCAAGCCATGCCTCGCGCTCCTCGTCGGACGCGTGGCTATTTAACTAAAACCGAACTGCCCTTCCGACATCGTCATCTAAGTGGCAAGACAGTGGCTATTTATATGCGTCGCCATGTAATGCCCGCCCTCGGACAATATAGTCCACTCGAGCAGATCCCGCCACTGGCCGTACTTGGCCGCGTGGATTACGGGGCGCTCGGCGGTCTTGTTTGACCGTTGAAAAAGGTGATTCGTATAGCGGTGACTATAAAGGGTGTCGTATACGACGACGTGAACAATATTAACATGGTGTGAAACGACGAGCTGTAGCGCGTTATCGCCATTGATTCTGATCACGCCCATCCATTTGGCACGGCCGTCCATGCGCCTGTGTAGCTCAAGGGACGACCGGAACAGGAGCAGGAGGAGCCGGCAAGCGGGCGGCTCAAACGAAGGAAAATGTCAACCAACGTGGCAGCGATATATAAAGCGCGCAAAGATAGATATTGATGTCGTGGAGGCGAAAGAAAATGGACCTTGCTAAGAATAAAGATAGTACTCAAGATGGCCTGTCAAGTTTTTAACGTCCCCGTTCCTCGATGGACAATTATATAATGGTGAATAAATTTACGGTCTCGCATTTATTAGCCTTGATAAGATAAAAGATGAAGAGAGAAGAGAGGAGAGAAGTACTTTACAATGGAAAAGCGTTAAACACCGGTAGAAGCGCTACCCTCCACAGCTAGACCTTACTCGTGCTTCGTCACGTATGCGTGGTCAATGTCGATACGCATCACCCGCTGCGTGTCGACGCACCACATCATATTAAGGTTCTCATCTTTATCAACGAGGCCTGCGACTGCGAGCTCCTCCTCCGTCTGCACGGTCTCCACATCCCAGTCCACGACGCCGTCCAGGTCACGACGCTCTGCATACTTCTGCAGCTGCCGCGAGTGCAGGACTGGGCCTGCGTAGGACAGCAGCATCATGTGTGTCACGATTGTGAAATTCACCATGGGGTACTCCATGTCCAGCTTGATCAGCCCCAGGTGTACAGGAATCAGCCGCCCCTGCAGCTCGCTCAGGTCCCGGTAGACGTGTGTTTCGTGGACGAGCCGGTGGCAGTGGCGCGCCTCACCCTTGGCGACAAAGGTGTACCCGAAGCCTGTTAGTGTGCATTTAAACAAGGACCCGATGGCGCCGTAGAAGCCCATCTCAGCTAGGCACGTGCAGCTCCTCCCGACATCTTTGGCGAGCTGGAGCCGGACGAGGTCGGCTAGCTGCCGGCCTCTTGGGATGGGATGCATGTCCACTTGCAGCGGGTGGGTACAGTAGCGGTACATCCGCCGCGTCGAGGGCGTACCGCGGTTGTTATCGTCGAAGTGGATTAATAGCGTAGAAAGAGCATGCGCCGCCGTTTTCGAGCCGCCTGGTGCGTCGCTGGCTTGACCCCCTGGCTGCTCCTCGTATGGAACAGATGAATCGTGGTGTTGTAGCGGGGACGGGACGCGTGGCTGGTGTGTTCGAACAGCCAGTCTGCCACGTGATCCGCCACCGCTGTCATCATCGTCACCATTGTCGCCATCATTATTGTCGCCATCATTATTGTCGTGCCGCCTGCGTTTACCGAGAGAGCTCGTAGCAGATTGTGACGATGCCTCCGAAGACGACGTCGAGGGGCCGTCTGATACGATGGGCGGTGGCTGTGATACGGCATGAGGCCCACCCGCAACGGAACGCCCCCATCTTGGGAACGTCGGGGCTGTATGGTGGGCTATCGCTCTCCACGGCGCAGGGCGCGGCTGATCTTGAGCCCCATCTGCAAGGAGGCAAAGGCTACAGAGCTGTGAAATGGCTAGCTTGCGGAATACGGCGTCGTCCGCTGTTTCCAGTTCGATCGCAGCCGGCGGCAGCTGGTCTTCGGTTGTGCGGGCGGCGGGAAACAGCGATACATGATAGAGGAGTGTTGTCGCGCAGGGGTGACGGCTTCCGGCTCCCAGGCACCACGAGGGAAATTGCTACTGACTTAGGCCTGGTCTGCCATATCGCCAGCCATCGCGCCGAATGCTACGAAGCTGCGAAGACCAATGACACCAGGGCATGTCCTTTTTTCCCGCCAGCTCGAGAAGGCGTTGCTCTTCGTGTGCACATACATGGATGGTAACAGTTTGAAGCCTGGGCAGTGCCTATTTTATTCATCCGGGAACCTCACCAGCATCATCATACCATGGCAGGCAGTGTTTTCGTGACTACGGATGAGACGAAGTCGTTTATCTAAAAGAGAAGACTAATAAGCCTGGACGGACTTATTATCTTCCCAGCCGCGCAGTATCGTTAATATAGTGAATGTGAGCTAGACGTCTCTATAAACAAAACTCCAACAGCCACGTGCACAACGACGCTGTGTATGTTGATTTACGTTGCTTCTCGTTCGGTGAAGTTTTTGGTGCCCTTTAGCATCAAGATCTGGGTTCCATTTGTCGAGAGGCACATATTTCGCCCAAGACTTGAATCGTCTTTTGTCTGTCCATGACATGAGAAGAGATCCATTAGTGTTGCCATGGATCGTCTGTAGGTTCCTCAAATGGTCTGTCTTTCTTCATCAAATGACGTTTTATCTCTAAAGCTCATGGAGCCCTTGTTTGTCTACAGACGGTATCCGTGGTAGGACCAAGGTGGCTGTCGTCGCTTCTGTACTTGTTGATGGCAGGCTTCGCATAGTCTGGTGTCTGGTGAGAGGGTAGTTGGTACCAGTCTATCAACAAAACAACACATACTTGGTTGGGATATAGGAAATCTAAGTGACCCATAGGTCGCCTTTGAGATCACTCCTTGACGTGCATGCCGTGGATAGGGCAGCGGTCTCTGTAAAGCTGGGGTTGTGTTGCAAGATAGCATTACGATACCGATGTATGCCAACAAATTGCTCGTGGGTGATATGGGCTTACAAAGTCGATTCACAAATCTTGATTTGATTCCCTTGTCCCGGTATTTTCCTTCATAGCCTTACCGGCTTGAATTTCTGTTGAAGTTCTCGCGGCCCCAGATGTTGCATATGTAATATCGACCTCTTGGCATGAATTCAAGCCTTCTCCGTCCAGTACATGTCCACTGCTCATTTTTTTTTCTTTTCTTACAGATCGCCCCATGCTACCTGTGCTGGGTAGTCGCTCGTGATTTTGTCTTGATGTTCATGTTGATGGCTAATATCTAATCGAAGACTGCCATATCCTTGCTATCAGGATTCGTTCTGGAAGATGGACTATGACAATATTTTATAGTCCCGTAACACATGATAATAACAAAGTTGTTGATATTATCTTGTTAATCACGGCTCCGCGTCAAGTTGTTTGCCAAGTCGGGCTGGAACCCGTCAAATGTGAGGCGACCAGCGATGCTTGTCTGTTGCGAGTGCCATAGACGGCACCTAACAAAGTAGGAAAGCCCTGGCGAGATACGTCTTCCTTCCATTTGTATTCTGCGTAGTTGCTGTACCACCAGTATGTTCATTCACTCTGGCAGCGATGTGAGTTTTCACATGCGTAGCGTATATCTCTGTTTTTCTGAAGGTATAACGTGGCTTCGCTTCTCAGCGACTCTTTAGACATATATGTGTGCGGTGACACCGGTGAAGCCATAAGTTATGACACCTGGAGCTTATGCCTTATCAGGGCAGGCCCTTTAGAGGTGATGAAAAGGCTGGGAGGCCTATCAGATGCGGAATTCAGGTCTGCTATTGTGTCAATATGGCCGAGAACGGTAGGTCTACCACCTCCTCCTGGACGGCTGCAAGTTGATGAAGTTTGTAGCATAGTTCCCAGTCTGGTAAAGTAAAAATGGGGTACCGGCCAACCTGGCATGTCCATGTCGAGTCGCGGTTCAGAGGCTGATCTTGATGAAATTAGCCTGGCTCTTAGATGTCCAGGATTTTCTGCGCGCCAACTACTGTGGTCGACACATGTTTTTGATTTCCGCCACCAATCTAGTCGAAACTTGTCTGCATCTCTAGAACTCTGCGTAATAGTGTGTCCGGTTGCTACTGACTGCACCAGCATTGTCTTTGTCGGGATATCTCCGCTCTCCGATCTCCTATGTGCCCTCGAACATTCTCAAGACCTCTCTTTCAAGCACGCAGGTATTGTGACGACTGGATGTGGGGCTGGGACTGGCTGCGTACCGTTGCGATGGAGCAGGTGAGGCTGAGAGCCTGCGGTGTTCGCTAGCCTATGCTCATCACTGCGGGTGGTGAGGCAGCAACGAGCCTCCTCGCGACCGGGCGAATGTACGCAGGTATGGGCACGCAAAGGGCAAGTAGGAGGTGCCCATGGCCGTGGTTAGGGCAGTAAAGGGGCCACCTCATGTCGCGTAGGTGGCTTATGTTGGTACCCAGAAGCCGGGTTTCTCCCGTACGCGCGAACGAATGGCCCGATGGCGTAGGAAGCTGGCATTCCTGGATAAATTCTTGTTTAAATCTGAAGCTGTAAACATAGAACCACAAGCGACCCTTGGGTATGTGTGAGACATCTGATGTGGAAATGAGGATGAATTGACGACACACTTGATAACCTCGTATGCGAACTTTCTGAAGTTCAAGTAGCCTCATTTCCCAAGGGGATTGTTTGTCGACATCCCGGTACTCCACAACCCGAACTATTTGCCGGTCCGTGTCAATGACACATTTGAGCTGTCGCGGGCCTGGGTGATTGACTCGACTCACCATGTCGGCAAGTATGACTGGCTACCCACTTTTCAATGCCATAAGCGTGACAACAATGTTTTCCGAGCCATGCTTCATAATCACAGGTCGCCCGTGGGCCACGACGATTGTGTGGGGAAATTGGCCACCGAGCTCATTCCGTGTGGTATGCAGTGGTATGCAGTGCCATAATGGAACTTGGCTGATCTCGTAATGATATCAAAACAAATTGTCCGTTCTTTGAGTCAGGCTCGACCTTGGCATATTCCGTTACGAAGGGTCGTGGGGCTTTCCAACAAGTGTGCAAACCGCCAGAGCACGACCCGGGAATGGCTTGCGTCCTTCTTGATGTCTTGTGTCAGATCCAGGCTTAGTAAGTGACATTGCTTGAGGCGGTCGACATGGAACTGGCAGTTCTGCAATGAGATACGGACTTTCGATGTCATCTGATTTGCTTCAATTGACTTGGCAGAAAAAACATACAGTTGACTTGGTGCTGCCCTTCAGACTCGGTCGCACATGTTGAGCTCGACCCAACCATTCTCTGGAGGCCTTTCAAGAGGGCCCATGAAAAAATGGTGCCAAATTTGTACGTCTAGTTCGTCTTGCTTCTTCCGCCACCCGAGCTGTTTTGCGAGCGGTCGGCGGCATGCGTACAGCTTCGAAATTTGGACAAAGAGCTTCTGTTCGATTGTCTGGGGCTTCTTTGAATTTTGCGACTCCATGCCCTGACGCAATGGCGCAATAGAAATCGGCGACGTCTGTCGGCTACAGGCAGTTACACTTGTACCCATAAATTCGCTTGACTGAGCGGCTCAACGAAGGTGCATGTCTCCCATGTGTCGTAGCTTGACCAGTGTGAGCGATGATAGCAAGGTCGAATTCTTTGTCGATGCGATACTTTTGTATTTGTCCAAAAGAATGCCCAAATAAAGCATCTGTTCTGCTCATATGCCAGAAATCGTTTATTCCGGCCAGCCTCAATGCTGCAGGTTATAAATGTCCAACCAAGCCTACCTTTGGCGAGTCTTGTATTTTGATGCGTTTTTCATCCAGGTCCAGGAGAAAATGGCTGTCCATTATCCGGGTATTTTAGTAGTTATAGAGGCCGTTGGCTGTGATAAGAAACGGGGTCAACAACCAGGTACTTGGCTGGACAGTTTGCTTCTTTATCAAGTGCAGCTGCAATGGCTGTTTTCAACGCTATTCATTGCTTTTCCGTGGTTTCAAATTTCAAGACATGTTACTTGAACCTCGGAAAGACAGGTTTTGTCGCAACTTTTCTCATGATTATCTTCGTCTGTCTGGCTAATTATGGCACCCTCGGCATCGTCGTCTATGCTTGCGTCTTGTGTCGTTCTTAAGCTCTTTAACCGCGGCCAGACGGAAGCTGGCAAGCTTCATTGCCGCTTCTGATTGAGTCTGTATTGTTTACGTCGCCTAGGTCTTTGTGACCATAATCAGGGGTGCCCGCCGTACCCGCCTTTGAACGGACGGGCTTGTCCAGATCCAGATTCGGTTTCAGATCCCACCACTGCTCTGTATCCTGTCCGTTGAAGGGTTCCTCGAGCAGCGAAAAACTCCATCTGTTGTCTGTTGCGTTTACTGCTTCTGAGGCTTGTCATAGATCATTTTTGTGGTGGTGTACTGGTGAGGTGAACCACGGGAACAGGCTCACAACTTACGTTTTTGTTAAATGCTGAACTGTGCTGTCAGCCGAGCAATCGATGAACTTGATTTTTTCGTGGAAGAGAAAGCATGGAAGACTTTTGTTTTGAACGACAAGCTGTGGGCGTATCCACCACAACTTGCAGGTGTACACGACGATGTCAAAGACCTTCAACACTGACAAGACCTCCGTACTCTTTCAGGCGGTCATCGTTCGAAAGCTTCCCAACCCTTAAAAAAACGATGGATCTTGTCAATATTGTCACTCAAATTTTCCCAGAGGAGTTGGTCGCAGTCGGTGACGCAAGGTCTACGGCAGCATGTCTTGCCATCACCCGTGAAGAGTTCCTCCATATTCTTATGAGAATCAACCTCTGTAATTACTGATATGTCAGCATGACTTTGTTTTTTCCAGTCAATGCCATCCACGCGGCCGGGGGCTTTGTTTGTATGAAGTGTTGTGCATGTCCGGGTTGGAATGATGACAATGTGTACAAGGCACAGCACCAGCCACTCCTATAGCTGTTGTCCCCGCAGCGCATGGTCTCTGTGCGCAGCCCAAGGCCGCCGTTGCCCCTTGAGGGCCGCGAAGTCAACACATGAACCTCGTCGGTTTACCTCAACGTCACTCTCGAGGTCAGCACACTGTGCTTTCCAACCTTTTAGCCATAACAGTGTTATCTCCTTTGGGCCGAAAATATTACTTTTTCTTTATGGACTTCCTTTTGACTGGTGAAATCGTCTGAAATTGATCCACAGGTACAAAAAGCTACATACGATTATATAACAAAAAGAGGTACCCTGGATCACATTTTCCCGCTCTTTTTCAGCGCATCGTGCCAACGGTCAAAACACCTCCTTTTTGAATTATTGCAGAGGTTGACGTTGCATGCGTTGCATCCCGTGATAATTAGGTGCTTTTGTGGCAAGGCAGAAGGCAAATAGTCCTCTGTTATCAGCCAATTGCGCCTTTTTGACGAGCAAAAGGAGCAGTATGTATGGCTCTCTCTTTTTGTCGAAATGTGGGCTTTTTTTATGGACAACGGCGTCGCCTTGTCCTTGACTTGAAGCGCAACCATTGCCCCGAATCTCTCGATGGTTTCTTTATATAATTATTGACGAAAATCGCCGTGGCTTTTGACGGGAGTCTGCCAGCCGTGGCGTTGTAGGAGGTAGGAGTTCGTGACCGTAACCTCAAAAAAGAAAAAGATAAAGAAGAGCCTGTTGCCCGCCGCGTTTCAGTCTCCATTTTGCTTGAAATCCTGCCCTGAGCTGATCGCTAATATCTACACCGTTCATGTTGTTATTATATGCGTCGATAATGTGAGGGATAGGGAGGGCTTTCGTGGGTTCGCCATTAAAGGGAGCTCTCGCCGTCTTGGCGCTCGTAGATAACTTGGAAGGCTAGTGGCGGAGCTTCTTAACCGAGCGCTCCCAACCGTTAAAAGCAGTACTTAAAAGAAGTACGAAAGCGTTGTCCTTGAAGCCGAATTGTATAACGTCTTCGTGTTTATGTTTTTTTTTTTTTTGAACAAATAGTACCCCAGAGTACGGAGTCTCTTGTTTTTTTTTTGCGGACAATAAATACAAGGAAAGAACCCGTCTTTGGCTTCGCATCCCTCTGGGTACACGACAGAACTTTCTTTGCGTTTCCGTTTGCCTTGAGCGTTGAAAGCGTACTCTGTCGTTCGTTTTGATATACTGATGGGCTTCGAGTTCGTTCCCAAACGTAGGTAGCTTAGACGAGGGAAAAGATATATTGCTGTGATGATTTGCCTTGGTGCCACCTGCGTCTGCTTCTTGGTGCTACGAGGCTATGGTTCGTTTTACCGGGAGAAGTAAGGATACCGTATATCTCCTAAGGGGTTCAACGGGGACGAGGGGGGAGAAGGGGTCGGCTTTTTGGCAGGAGTTTTCGATGCTTCATCCGCCGAGGGTCTTTTCCGCTTTCTTTCGGCTATGGCTGGCGGGTAACAGGACGCTGAATGTGATGAAAATGGTGATGTTTTTTTAATTTGTTTACTTTTTTCTATTTTAGGAGGCCAACGCGCATGCGGAAATCCAAAATATATAGCCCCATTTATTTTTCCACGAATGTTGACGGGAGGCCCATAAAAAAAGTAATATTTTCGGCCCCAAGGAGATAATTTATCTCACAGCCTCCGCATCTTGTCTGCCGTGTGTGGGAGCCGGCATGGGCTCCAAGAAGCTCGTTACCACAGCCCGCAGGATGATGATTAGTGGACTGGTAAAGTTTCCTGTCCCTGCCAGATTTGCTGCTCTCGTATGGTTCTCTTCTGTTTTGAAGTAAATGTACGTGTTGCATCGCAAGGTTCGTGTCGAATGGTATCACATTTTGATTGGCTTTGAAGGACTTAATGTTTTGCCGTTTTACTGGCCATGCTTTAGTTGTACCAATGGCGTATAATATTTCCCTTGGCTTTTTGTGCTCCCTCATCCATCCTTATCGAACGGTTTTTTGTTGTGACCTGCCCGGAGCATAGATTCGCGGTATGTTCAAGAACAATACCGGGATCGTGTCGTACTTCTTTGCCTCGTTTCATACTGTGCGCGGGAACAAGTCGTCTTTGTTCGTCTTTGTTCGGTATGGTAACAAGGCCGTGAACACATATATTCGGTGATGTATCCTTCTTTCAAAACCAAAGCAAAAGTCAAGTCAAGAAATCAAGTCGTATTCGTACGCTAAAGTTAAAATAGGACAGAAATAGTATCGTATAAAAATAAAAAATTACCGTCCCTCGTACGGCAACCACCTCCCCTCTTTCCACCAAAAAAAAATCCATCACACGGTCCTTTCCCTCGTACGTCATATACCGCCGTCTCCCAGCGGCCATCCGACACGTACCAGTATGCGTCGCCAATATACACCGCTGTGCCCTCCACCAGAGGGCGGCCCTCCCAGCCCGGCGGGCATGCGGGAGGCAGCGCAGGGCGCCGGTTCTCTGCGATACGACGTGCTGTCGTACGCGGACGTGTGGCGTGGGGTAGTGTCGTGCGCGGGCGTGGCATACGAGGGACTGTCGTGCGTGGCCGTTCAAGGTAAAAGTCGGGAATGTGGATAATGACTTGCGGCATAGGTACGGGGATGCGTGGCGGTGGCGGGGAGCGCGGGCGGCGGCTGCCCGAGGGGCCTCGTACGACAGCGCCAGGGCCCAAATGTACTCCTCAAACAAGGCCGTGAGCTTGGCTCCCTCGTACGAAACGTGTTGTAAAGGTTTTGCCGCTCGGCGGTGAGCACTTGTTGCGCGCGCGCCCGGTGAATCTGCTCTTGTGGTGTCTGTACGACCCGTGGCGGCTTGGTCAGCGCGCCCATACGTGCCGTGCTTGGACGCACCGCGCAGAGACGGCAGGGCTGGTCGGCGGGCTGGCAGGCCACGCCGTCAAAAACACCGTCGAGGTGCCGCGCGAGCACCGTACCGTAACATTATTATTCCTCGGCGTACTCGGCCAGGTCTTGTTTATGGATCTTTGCTTACTTACTCTCCCACGGGAGGACTAGTAGGATCGAGTTCGCCGGCAGGCTCGTACGCCCGGTCCGCCCGCTCTCTTGGGCAAAGTCGCGCAATGACCACGGTATCCGGCAATGGACCACGAGCGCCACGTCCGGTACGTCGCGCCCCTCGCCCAGTGCACTGGTGGCCACGAAGCTGTGCCTGACGTCAGGGCATTTGAAATGGAGATTCAGAACTGGATAAAACAACAATGCTCGTATGGTCTTCAAGTATCAACTTTTGCCATTTCCCAGGAAGCAAAGTATTCGAAATACGCCTTGTCTGAATATTGCGTTCAAGTCCCTGAATATCGACCGGTAAAACGATAAACCAGATCCATGGTCCACGTTGGAAACAGCTGTCGCCTCCCAACAGAAACGACCGAAAGGAAAGAAACAAGTGTGCTGGGCTCGAGGCCCCGTGCAAGTTGATACCTTGATAATATCTCGCACTTTTTCGGAGAATTGTGTCACCATCTCCACTGTCTGCTTCAATGGTGCTATGCCCGGCAAAGCACTATGCTTGACGAGAAGAGACTCTGCCTTGTCTATCCCCCCACCCTTCAACGGAACATGCCTCTCGCTTCGTCAAGCACGACTCTTGTGTCCGCAGTCTGTCCAGCCGTTGTACAAGATGTTTTCGGGTTGTTGAATGTTACATCCAACTAATGAACGATGCACGAATCGAATTGGATGTTTCCAGCGGATCGGCAGTGTGCGCTGGCAGTGATCCGTGATGGGAGACAAGGCTTGACGTTCGGACATCACTGTTGAGAGGTGTCGTAGAACATGCTTTGTCTTCGAAACGTCGGGTTCTAACAGTGCCGTGGTCCCGTATATTGTCCACTTCACGTTCTTCTGGAGTTGTCACCACCTTATAGACTTGTTTGTTGGGAATGGTCAATTTGAAGATGTGATACTCAGTACTTGCTTAACGGTTAATCGGGGGTTTTCAACCCATCACGTGGTTAATGTGAGAATGTGTTTTCTCCCACGGTTCTCTATTATCTAAAACTTTCCGGTTGCTGACGGCCGGTTTCACGTATGCCTAGCGACGATGAAAGGCAGCTTTCAAGATTGCTCTTTTGTTCATACAAGAGGAAGTGTAGCCTTTAGCCTTTGTGTGACAACTCTTCCAAAATGTCGATATTATTCATATTCGTGTCCTGCCACTTGCATATCACAAGGCTCCGAGCCCTAGTGTATGAAATGGCACGGAGTCGCCGTCTCCTCTGACAGGGTTGCGGACAGGGTAGAGTCATTCGGGACAATCAGCGTCACAACTTACTTCTATCCCAGTCGTTTTTTAGTTTTTTTTCTCTCTTTCTTTCAGCCAGTCGTGTAAATAGCATTAAAGGGTGTGGCTGTGACCACTCGCATAAGATAACAAATGTGTCCTTTTGAAAACGAGGCGGGATACCATGGTGTTTAGCGTTGTAATGGTAGACGAGTTTGTTCGAGTATTGAAAGAAAATATGGAGGATGGTGGCACAATGACCGTGGAAATTGGCCATTCAACCTGCCTATGGTGGGCACCATCCTTTGGACACCACGTATTGGCTTGATGAATTTGACGACAAATGCGCCGATAAATGCCTCTCCCTCAACCCACCAAAGCGTCATGGGCAATGCTTGTGACCGTAGGGCTTCAATTTTGGTATATTCGAAATGAAGTATCCTTGCAGCGAGGTTTTTGTCTCTGTATCAAGACAGTGCAGGAGAAACAGGTGTGTGTCTATGCATATCACCAACTTTTCATGCACCGTCGGCTTCCATATCGCCTGTCAGGAGTACCTGTGAGATAATCAGACACAGTATCTGTGTGGATATGCTGCGTTGTTTGCTGCGACGATGAGCTGATCATTACATCCCAGTGAGTTTGGGTCTGCAACGTGCATCTAGCCAGCCACCGTTCTGTCTATCCTCTTGTATTGCAGTCAGGCTGTAGAGTGAGCAAAGTTACTGCACTGCAAACCCATCCGGGCTTGGCGCAACATC
The DNA here is from genome assembly GCA_029298735.1 of Ophiostoma sp. CBS 140.51. Taxonomy (NCBI): domain Eukaryota; kingdom Fungi; phylum Ascomycota; class Sordariomycetes; order Ophiostomatales; family Ophiostomataceae; genus Ophiostoma; species Ophiostoma sp. CBS 140.51. The sequence continues at coordinate 23,951 of JANSLP010000415.1, forward strand.
TGTGCGTTCTCTGGAAGGACAGGACAGGATCACCATCTTTTCAAGGCTTCTGTTGATAAATGGTGTTCTGGAAACTGATATCAGAGCCGCCCTGGACAGACTCTCCATGATTTTCGGTCGTTACTTGCACACTTCTCAATTTCTTTCAGACCACAACGTCGCCGGCCCATGTGGTATGGTTGAAGCATAGCGTTAACGCGAGAATACTTTTGACATGTGCTCGTCGCAGTCATTTGTCCGGTCGACGTCCGAGCATGAAAGCCCCATCAACCTCAATCTCTGTGAGAGCACAAGCACTCATGTTTCGGGATGGTCATTTAGGTCGGTATCGTCACTTCAAAGTCACATTGAGAGATAGGTTGTTTTTATATCTCATCAGACTTGTGAAGAGCATGCCATATTTTAGGCCGACAAGGAGGGGGCCAGACAGGAGAACTCTTTGCAAGGGCTCACAAATCTTCCCACATCTCGACAATCGCAGTTGGAAAGCATTGGTTTAGTGGGATGATAGAAGCTATGCGTAGTGTTAGCAGTGAAAGCAGCCATGGCATGTGCTTAAAGAGACATACCTTTGACATTTAGTCTCTACCTCGCCATATCATTTTGAGTAACCATTCAATGGCGGAAGTTGAACGGGGTTTGAGAGAGAAATTGGAAACCTCGTCATCGCACGGTTCGCTCGTGTGTGCGGTGTATGTCTCACCGACTCAAACACGATGAAAACGTTGCCAAAAATCTTACCATACACCTCCAAGTAGGTTGAGGAGGTATGGATGAGATGTTAAAAAAGACGTGAGGAGATGAGAGAGAGACTGGAAGTGAGAGGTGGACAGACCCAGATATTTATACTTGGGGAAGAAGGAGGTAAGTTTGGCAGAAGAGGTAAAAATAAAAGAAGAGAGGGGAGGGGAGACAAGCTTGGAGAGGGGAGTGGGCATGGCCAGGTATTTATACCTGGAGAGAGGGGGAGGGAGAGGTGCGCAATCAGCAATGACAAACGGAGGCAGAGAGTGACAAACGAAAGATAAGAGGAAGGTCAGAGAAGACGTGAAGAGGTGCTGACGGCGTGGTGGGAGATGGGTGATGTTTACTAAATTGAACTGAGGGTGACGCATTTCTAGCTACGATGTAAAGGGGGAGTGGAGGTAAAAGTGAAAGTAAACAAGAAATGCACGGAGGACACCGAAGATCATCTGCAGATCAAAGCTTGGACCACTCTTCAATCACTTTGGGATTATGTTTCCCTTCAATTTGAAACCACGTGGAAGTGAAATGCGGGATGAGGGTGATGTGATGGGGTTGTGACGTATACGTGGGTGGTGAGTTGAGATTGGAAGCCGTGTAAGTGAGAAGTGATGATGTGTTGACAGTGGGTTGATGACAGTGTGAGTACACTCAGGATCAAATTCTGAAAATAAATAATGTGTCAATATATCAATATTTTAATCGATAAATCATTATTCTTTATTTATTATTATTATTATCCGCCTTTCTCAGTCAGTCCTGACTATTGGCGACTAGCTAGACAGAACCCTCTGGGGAAAAAACTGTCACAGAACTAAGTGGG
>JANSLP010000416.1:0-25424 GCA_029298735.1 Ophiostoma sp. CBS 140.51
GAGATAGATGCGGTGTGTGTGTGTTGATGTGGAGTTTTCTTGGTGTCTATTTCTGGATTTTTGGATTTCTGATGCCCTCGCAGTCATGACTTGCTTTTTTAAACAATAGGGTTCTTGGAAATGTTCAATTTTTTTACTCTTACACGGTCTCCTTTTTCTCTCCTTTTCTCATTCTTTTATTTGTCGGGCTTTTTCGTCTTCGCTAGATACAGAAATACAAGGCACAGAATAATGTTTACCGTTTGTTGGTCCAGTCACGATGTACAGTGAGTGTTAGTAGTTAAGCGTTTGTTAAATCCTTTCTACATTCCCTACATTGACAAATGGGACAAAATGTGTCCGTAAATATTGTTCGTAGATCCGATTTGGCGAGACCTGAAAGAGAAACGGTCCGCTGAGCCCCAGCTGACGAAGACGGAGGAAGGGTTGGGCCTGCTGGCATTTTTGGCCTTGGGTTGTTCCTTCCCTTTTAATCTGGATCTGAATCCCGTCCGACAGCCTTCTCAAGTTTTTCATTGTTTTGTCGTGTCGCGCCTTCCTTGCGGGTCCTTTGAACAAAACGTGTCAGACCGGTGCCATGTTCAAGCGAATGCCACCCACCAAAAGCTCCTTCCTGCCCATAAATCCTGCTTATCAAACCATTCAACCTAACGCCGGTCGGAATTCACGCACACGGGATTGACGAAATCCGTCGGCATTCCAACTCCTTCCCAAGAGTTCAACGCAATGGGCGGCCCCTTCCCGTGTAAATGGCCAGAGCAGAAACTGACTTCCTTCCTTTTTTGTTGGGTGATCTTTTTTTGAACGTGGTTTTCTCCTATTATTTTGCTAATTGCCTTTGGAGTGCTCGGGTTTCCTTTTCTTTCACAATATTTTTTCTGTCCTTCTACGCTTCTTGTCCTCAATCTCCCATTCTCTTTCCCTTCCGTTCATTCGTTGTTGATTCCCGTTCAACATTGCCAGTCCGGGATTGGCAAGGTACCGCAGGTAACCCTTTCGGACGATACCGAAGGACAGGCAAACAACACAGACAACAGAGAGAGAGAGAGAGAGCCAGAAACACCACTGCACAATATACTGGTCCCCGGAGCCGAGAATACACACCGGCTTTCACTACAGTATACTCGCCTTCAGTGTGTTGCCGTCGTTGTTACTGCAGAGTACATACAGACTACAGTACACGAGTACGACGTGAGCTTCCATAGCTCTCAACCCCAAAATGGAGGTGCAACTGGCCTCTGCAGGCGACGATGTCGGTGTGCCCACGGGAATTCCTGCCCCCTACGGCCGTGCCTGTGCCAATTGCTCGCGGGCCAAATGCCGATGCATTTACCGCAGCGACGGGTCCGACTGTGAACGTTGTCACCGGCTCAAGAAGGACTGCCGGCCGTCTATTCCCGTGCGGCGAAAGGCAGCTACACCAACATCGGCCACAAAACGCACATCCTCTTCGACATTGTCTCGCACCGCACAACTGGAGCAAAAGCTCGACGGCTTGGTGTCTTTGCTAACAGCACAAAATAACAACCGTGCCAAGGCGGCAGCAGCAGCAGATGCCAGTTCAAGGGGAGGAGGCGGGAGTGTCCACAGCATCGCAAGCAGACACGCAAGTCCAGAGAGCATGGGAAACAGTGCCCCAGCGGCCGTGCCCGAAGCGAGACCTTCTTCATTCACAATACCAAACGGCATTCCGTCAACAGGTCCTGACGAATTTCGGCCATTGGGCGCCGGCGGACCGGACTTTGGCTGCGGCATCGTACCACACAACCAACGTATACCACCCATGGGCGGCCCATCCTCATCCACAGCATCGGCAACAGCAGAAACAAGAGCATCGTCCGTCTCCGTTCATGGCGGCGAGGCTTCTTTCGAAGACCGGACATGTACAATGATGGCGGGTAAATGTGCAGGCCACCTGCCTCGTACACCAGAGTCTTCCACATCATCGACGACATCAAGTGGTGGAGGACACCAACAACAGAAAAGAGGATCAGCACATGAGGAAAGCAGAGAGGCTCCACCTTCACAGGAACAACACCAACAACAATCACAGGCCCACCCAACAACTGTTCCCAACACGCTTGGCTGGGGCTTCAGCTGTTTCAACGATACAGCACGACAACGCGAGATACCAACCAACGCAAGAGAGGAGGACGGTATCCCGACCCGCGATATCCTCAACCTCGACCGCTCCCTCGAGCCCACAATCGCCGAAGCCGAGCAAAGCCTACATACGTTCCGTACCACGATGCTTCCATACTTCCCCTACGTCCACCTGCCACCAGACCTAACGGCAGTACAGCTACGGCGAACCAGACCTGTGCTGTGGCTCTCCATCATGTCAATTACGTGCCAGCGCGTGCCCACACACACCCAGCTCGGCCGCAGCACACATTTACGTGCACTTTTTGCACACCGCATTGTGTTTGAGAGTGATAAGAGCCTGGACTTGCTACAGGGCCTGCTGGCGTTCTTGACATGGGTACACTACACGTCCAAGCGCGACCGGCCAACATTGTCAGTCATGTCGCAGCTGGCCGTGTCTCTGGTGTACGACCTGGGGCTGCACAAAGCGGCCAGCCCCTGCAAATCGCTCATTGCACGACTGGTGCGCGACCACTACCAACAGTCCTTGGCCGCCGACGATCCCCCGGCAGCACCGCTCCTTCTTGACGAGCGACGGGCGGCTCTGGCATGCTACGTGCTGACGTCCAAGTTCTCCATTGCACTCAAGCGGTGTGAGCCGCTCCGCTGGACAACGCGTCTCGAAGAGCATCTCTACGAGCTGGAGGCACAGGCCGAGTCACCTCTCGATCATGTGCTGGTCACCCAGGTGCGGCTGCAACGCATTGCCGACCACATCCACTCGGGCGAGTGGCAGCTCAACGACCCGAGCTGTGCCATGGACGCCACGAGCGAAACCAACCGGCTAGGTTCGCCCGAGTGCAGACTGCTGCCGGCGTATGTGGTGCGCGTGGTACGTGCCAAGATTAACGAAATCCGCGACAACATCCCGCCTGAGGCACGGCACTACGAAGGTGTGCAGGATGCCCTGTATGCATCCGAGATGATGCTGTGTGCCGGGGCGGTTCTGCCCGTTGTGGCTCCCGTGGCGTCCATGGCGTCGATTGCTGTCATTTCGGTGCGTGCGCGCACGAAACCCGTCACGCAACCTCTGCCCACCAAACCCACACCATCCAATGCCAACTCGACGGCTGCACCGGCACCGTCAACACTCGATTTCTCCCGTGTCGCCGCGCTCGAGCGCTGTGTCGAGGCTGTTGCGGCCTTTTGGTCCTTCTTCCGCCAAATCACCAGCGGCTCGTACGCAGCACTGCCGTTTGCTTTTTTTGCGCACTTTACACATTGTGTCGTTTTGCTGTACGGACTGTCGGTGATTGATGAGCCCAACTGGGACCGTGCGGCCGTTCGTGACCGCCTCCATGTCTTGGATATGCTCGACGGGTTCATTGCCAAGCTGCGCGACGCCCCGCGTGTCGGTCCCGGCACGTCGATTACCGGCTCCGAAGCCTACGACGTGTTCAACCGGGCGGCCACGATGCTCTCATCTGTGCGGGAACTGTGGGCAATGGACATGGGCCGGCCCGACCACCGCGAAAAGTCCAAGGCCACAGCGTTTGCAGCAGCATCGGCCGTTGTAGCGACTGACAGACAGGGAGACCAAGGACAACGTGCAATGATGCATGCTGCAGTTGCGGCGTCGGCGTCGGCGGTGCCTGATATGCCACCGGTCGGTGGTGGCGGCGGTAATGCTGCCGGCCCAATGACTCTGGACGCGCCACCATCGGCTGAGGGTACGGCATGGCAGTTGTCGTCGGTCGCGGCAGCTACAGCGGCGCCAGCAACCGCTACTGATATTACAATGGGCGAGCCCTCACAAGACCCACTACTGATGCCGTCCAACGACGTCTTCTTTTCCGACCTGTCGGCGGCCATGGGCATCCCTGAGGACTACATGTTCTGGGATCTCTTCCTTGAGGGCCTACCCCAGTCGCAGTTGTAGTAGAGTGGTGGTGAGGACGGTGCGAATTTACGGATATATATGCACATTCAGGGACATATAATAGGCCAATGGTTTACAGGAAAATGGGTTATGGGTATTTGGATATGGACATGTAGTAATGGGTAATGGGCGGACAAGGCGGACAATATACAATGAAACACAATAGACAAGACGCAAGACACAAGACGCAAGACACAAGACACAGGACACAGGACACAAAAGTTCCCACGTGGATGTCTCGGGGAACCACAACGTCCCCCACTCCGCAAAAACTCAAAAAAGTTAAAATTCTCGGGGGCCAAGCAAAGTAGAATAAGGCTGTGATCTACGTTGAACATCCGTTGTACTTGTAAAATACGGAGGATTACTTCATAGTCGTAACAAAATACAAAATACACTCGCGATGCACCGATGCACAAGTACGCATGTTGCGTGAATCCGCGTATATAGCACTCTGTATATGCCCGCACACATTTGCTCATGTGAGAAGTGGCCTGTCGAGCCAGCTGTGCAATGCAGATGCATGTCTTGGGTGTGGTCACTGTTGATGTGAAGTCGGGTTTTAGGAGATTGCGGGCAGTTTCTTTTTTAATGTGTTAGTGTTGTTTAGGGGTGTTAGTGGGTGGGGTATTTTCTGGGGCATTTTTGGGGGGCAATGACTGTTGGTGAGTCGGGCCCTGCCAGGCAGAACGGGATTCAGAAAAATAATGAGCAAAATGGGGGACCGGTCGGGATTGGGAGGGACCCCAAACCCGGGTTGGCCGCGCCCTGTGGACGACTGCCATACCATTTCAAGTAAATGCAGGGTGCACGGCAGGAACGACAGCATATACTGTGGTATCTGTCTCAGAGGACAATAATATGGGAGTAGTAAGTACTGGCAGTGCCCCCGAGGAAACAGCAGTCGGGCAACTTTCACCGTCATACTAGTTTGAAGAGTAGAAATGACCATATTTTACGGGGCGTCTCAGGCACCGAGATTGATCGTGTAGCTCTTCTGTGGTTCGTTCCTTCCTTTGCAGAACCGTCCGAACGAAAGGAACGGGAATGGGATTCCCGTGGCCGATTTCTATTTTCGGGCTGGGAAATGGATTTCAAAGGGGGGATCAAATAACGACATCAAATGGCATGGAAATGAACAGCAGAGAATAAAAAATACACGAGATTTGATATAAGAGCCAGACAAGCTTTTTACTTTGTCTCTGTCTCTTTGTTTCTTTTTTCTTCTGTCGCTCTGTTCTTCTACACCACTTCGTTTCCCCGACAAGTCTCTCGGCAACTTCGACCCGAGCCAGCAAGGTCCAACACAAACAACGATCCAGATACGATCCAACCCTGAACGCGCCACATCTGGGGAAAAGATTGAAAAATTGAAGGGTACTGAGTAGAGAATCAACAAACCGGACTTCAACAAAGACAGATCGATACGCGAGTCAAACAAATATATCGAACGCGTCCAAGTCTCGATACTTGTACTACTTCTGCTTGAGTAGTCTACTCGCAGTTGTCATCTGGTCCTCTTGTTTATTTAAAAAAAAAATCTACCTCTCACCGACACCATGACAACCGACACAGACGACCGGACGGCCACGCCAACGCCGTCCGCAGGCGAGAAGAGTGTTCGCGATGTGCCTGCTGATGTCCAGCCCGCCACACCCGATGAGCCAGTCGACATCGCACTCGCCCCAGTAACAACACGCGGCTCCAACGCCGAGCCGCAGTATGTCACGGGCATCAAGTTGTGGCTGATTGTGCTCGCCCTGTCGCTGGCTCTGTTCGTCACCATGCTCGACATGTCCATTGTCGCGACAGCCATCCCGCACATCACCAACCAGTTCCACTCGCTCAACGACGTTGGCTGGTACGGAGCAGCTTACCAGCTGGCATGGTGCGTACCCTACCCTGATTCTTGAATCAATTTCATGTTCCACCTAACAGATTCAAGTGCCCCGATGCAGCCCATGTCGGGCAAGATTTACACGTATTTCAAGACGAAGGTGAGTTTACCATCTCATTATTTCCCTTTTCTTTTATTTCACTTCCTAACAGCTGCAGTGGACATTTCTCATCTACTTCAGCGTGTTCGAACTTGGCTCCCTCATTTGCGGCGTCGCCCAGTCTTCCGTGATGCTAATCATCGGCCGGGCGATTGCCGGTCTGGGCGCGGCCGGCTTGCAAAACGGCACCCTAACGATCTTGGCCGGCTTGGCACCCTTGGCCCGTCGGGCGTGTAAGTCGAGTCATGCCCATTACCATTTTGTTCACTTTTTGGCTAACATATCATCTCCCTTTAGTCTTGACCGGCATCATTCTTGGTGGTGAGTTTATTTTCAACTTCACATCTCGCTGTCCTATAACGTAACTAACCAACCGTATAGTTGCTCAACTTGGCATTGTTGCCGGCCCGCTGCTCGGCGGTGTCTTCACCGAGCTAGCCACTTGGCGCTGGTGCTTCTACGTCAACCTGCCCGTCGGCGCCGTCGTCGCCACCCTCATTCTCCTCATTCACATCCCCGAACAGACGGCCAAGATGTCTTGGCGCGGCCAGCCCAAGGCCACCATTCAACGCCAGCTCCGCCTTGTTCTTGTTCACCGCGTCGACCTCGTGGGCTTCTCGCTCTTTGCCGGTGCCACCATCCAGCTGCTCCTGGCTCTGCAATGGGGTGGCACCGTCGCCCACCCGTGGAAGTCGTCTGTGATTATTGGCTTGTTTATCGGCGCCGGCCTTACTGCCTTGGTTTGGGGCTACTGGAACTACCGCATGAGCCACTGGAACGGCACCGACGATATTCCCAACCGCAACGGCGAAGCCGCCCTCGTGCCCACGCCCATTGTACGCCAGCGCGCCGTCTACACCGGTTCCTTGACTAGCTTCACGCTCATGGGTGCCATCATTATGAACTCCTTCTTCATCGCCATCTACTACCAAACCGCCCGCGATGCCTCGCCCGTCATGAGTGGTGTCGACATTCTGCCCAGCATTTTGAGTCAGCTGTTCGCCGCCGTCGCTTCGAGTATGCTCATTAGCAAAATGGGCTACTACCTGCCCTGGGCCGTCGTCGGCACGGCTCTCAGCGCCATCGGTACCGGTCTGCTGTCGACCCTCTCGCCCACCACACCCACGGGCCACTGGGTGGGGTTCCAGATCTTGGCCGGTGCCGGCCGCGGTATGGTCTTCCAAGCGCCCTTTCTCGCCATCCAGCACGCCGTCAAGCCCAATCAGATTAGTGTTGCCGTCGGCCTCTTAAGTTTCGGCCAAAACGTCGGCGGTGCCGTCCTCCTCACCATTGCCAACACCGTCTTTGACAACAGCCTCAAGTCGCAACTCAAGCAGCATGCCCCCGGCGTCGACCCAGAAGCCGTCATCGCCGCCGGCGCTACGGCTTTTCGATCCGTCGTCTCCCCGGCCAGCGTCCCCGGCGTCATTCTCGCCTACGCCAACAGTGTCGACCATGTCTTCTACTTGGCCGCGGGTCTGTCGGTGGCCTCCTTCTTCTGCACCTGGGGTCTGGGGTGGAAGGACATTCGGGCCAAGAAGCCTAGCGGTGGTGCAGGTGGTGCAGCAGCTGCACCGAAAACTGCCACAGACATCGAAGCAGCACCAGCCACAAAAGCCGTCGACGGCGAGGCCGACGAGGACGCTGAGGGCGAGCCCGAGGTGGCCAGAGACACCAAGGGTGACGAGAAGGTGTGATGAGAGGCGAGCACATGAGTGAAAAGTTTATTTTTTTTTGTCTTTCGTTTCTATTTTTGTGCTTCACATACATCTGTACATGTCCCCTTAATCCGTCGATATATTCTAGCATTCTTGTCCTTGCTCCTTCTTCTTTTTGTTTTGTTTCTATTTCTGTCATTTTCCCGTTCATACCCAGCCTCATCATGGGCAGGCTTCTACATTGCAACTTATCGGCTCTTCTTTGTCGCTCTCTCGTCTTTGATTGCTATCATTTGATACATTTTGCATGGCGCGCGGACCTTCCCATTTTTGTTCCCTGTAGATAGAGCTTCAGAAAAGAGATCATTCTATTTCTAGAACGATGTTGCATTTTGACATAACAAGTATTTTTTTTTGTCGTAAGGTTTGTGAGGGTTTCCCCAGATATCTCTTCTTTTTTCTTCCCTTTTTTTCTGAAAAAAAAAAAAAAAACGACGAATCAACAAGATTAGGGGGGAAAACATGTCGTTGGAAAGCATTCAACAGACAGCCTTAAACACTACAATAAGGTTGTTTTTACACGCCCACTGACTCACTCTGCTGTTTATCTTTACTGCCGCAGGCAGCAAAGTTGCATCGTTTTCGTCCGGAGTCAAAATGTTTAAAAAAAGTCAGCACAGCGGCTCGTCGCATCTTGAGTTTCAATGCATCGTCGAAATGTAGATAAAAATAACAGTTTAACGAAAACCAATATGAGTGACGTATCGCGGCTTGGAGGATGGCTGATAAAGGGCACCCTAGCAGGCAGCTGTCAAAAGGCGATTGTGCGGCGGAATGGAAGAGTCGGATGGAATCTGAGAGATGGTTAGAGTGGATGGAAGTGAAGAATTACCAAAATTGTTACTGCATATACTAGTTGCTGAGATGCGACAATACCATCTGCAATGCCTTCAACAGTTGGAAGTGTTTCGTAATAACGAACGAGAAGGCCAAAAGAGATCGACAACGTCGAACAGGGATGGAAAAGAAAAAGAACCCAAAAAGAAGGACGAAAACTGAAAAGCGACATTCTGAAAAGCACCATCGCTTAATTCAAGCGAGCTGGCGAATAGGAAGCTCCCAACTGCAATTAGCTGCCGCTGCCGTTTGGTTTTAGGTGTGGGAATCTCGCTGGAAGCTCACCCCTGGCAAGCACTTATTACTAACAGGGCCACTTAAAGGACCCCAGAAGAAGAGAGCAAGAGGAGGGGCCGATTACTCGAAACGGGCAAGACAGGCGAGAAGCTGCATAAGTGGAGAGGAAAGGAGCAGAGGGTGGTATGGGGGGCCTGTCAGAAACGCGATAAATTGAATAAGACGGCGGACAACAACGACGAAAAGAACAACGTCGACCAAGAAAACGGCCGTCATTGGTGATCCCTGTTGGTAGCGGGAAGTCGAAAATGAACTTTTGTTCTTCCATTCTCACTTCCATTGCCCCAGTCGATCCCTCAACCCTTCCCCAGGAGTTGATGGACAGGCAGGATCTTTCTTGTCTTGGCCGTTGCCCGAGAACTTGTGTCTTTTTCGTCTTCCATCCTGAAATCCTACATTTTTCTCCGTCTCCATCGTTCATCCGTCTCCGTCCCCGCCTCGCATTCGCTTCTCAACTTTTATTCTATGCCAAGATGGCAAACGATAACGACGACGACGACGAGCATAACGGTGACTATATTGAACTACGAGAGAGTTTGCGTATGATTAGAAAATAACTAATAGGAAATGAACGACCAAGGCTAACGCCGCGTACCTTGCCTCCATCATCCCGATTTAGATACACCTGTTCTAACCCAATCGCATTTTATATCACCGTCTTCTACGGCGTCCCAGCCTTGAAGAAGTCAGTCATCGTCAACCATCATAAGCATCATCGTAGCATTTTAACAGTCTCAACCCCTTCTACGCCCGGACAGTCGGGTCAATTCATGATTCCACATTCCCAGCCGAGGTCATTGTTCTTGCAGTCTGCCTCATCTTTCAAAAGGTCGCACGATTCTGTTGTCATACCCATGCGTCGTACTCCATACATTTGCTGTGATATACACAAATACACAAATATACAGAATAAGATAATGCACACCTTGAGTTCTATACAGACCACAAAAGTATCTGGCACTCGCTCAGCTGCAGCCTTACTGGGTCAGCCGGCCGGCAACACGCCTCCCATGCCAAGCTTTCCCTGGTGGTTTCCTTCTACGGAGCACTTGGGCTAGCCTTGACTGGAAACAAAACCCAGCTGGGCGGCGGCGTGCATTGCAATAACGGAAACGGGCAAAAAAAGACTGGCACAACTAACGCCAAAACGTGGCGCACACCTCGGCCCCCTTTCCCATATTTGCTCGTACTCGTACATGGATCGATTTCTCGAAGATTTTAATATTTTCACTTTCTTGTACTTGTCTTCGCTTTTCTGTTTTCCTCCTTCTTAAGATATGTCCATGCTGTCGACTACATAAAGACGCGAGATCCCTGACCTGTCTCACGGGTTTGAAGCACAGAAAAGCAAAGCACTCGACAGTCTCACAGTCTAGTAGCCGGTCTGCTCCTTCCTGTCTTGTTTACAGCAACGTCTTTCCCACTCTTGACCCCTTTCTGTTTCTATCAGTGTTCCTTCCTCTTCAACCTATATTGAACTGTCTCATTCCCGTGCGTTGTCTCCTGCTTCACTTTCTCTTCTCCTTTTCTCTTATTCTCCGCGAGACCTGCATCTTGCATCTGCGTCATCGTTGTTGTACCTCAACTTGCAGCTTGATTTCACATTGCATCACGCAGCATCTTCCAAGACACACGTCTTGGTCACAAAACACAAACACAAACCACATCACCCGTTGCTATGGGCTCTGTGCCAGAACCTTTCCCGGCTGAGGCTGCAGTCCTTCCAGCTCCCCCTGGCTACCGCACTGTCGACGATGAAAAGGCTGACTACACCCAGGCTTTGAAGCGTGTCAATGGCCAGTCTTTCAAAGATTGGCCCAACGAGGCAGGAGTATGTCATCCAAAACTGGACTTGTTCATAATTATTACGCGTGCTCCGCTAACAGCATAGTTTGATGGTCTCCGTGAAGAGAGAGGCCCCATTGAAATCCCGGTCACCGGTACCATTCCCGCCTATGCCGCCGGCAGTCTCTACCGCACCGGACCCGGTGTGATGAAGGTCGAGGGAACGCCAAAGGGAACCCACTACATTAGCCATTGGTTTGATGGGCTGGCCCATACGCATCGATTTGAGATTGTTGCCGAACCAAAGGACCAGCCGAACGCCGAGGCAGGTGGCGAGGCCAAAAACAAAATTACCGTGTTCTACTCATCCCGCCGGCAGTCCGAGGCGCGGATGCGGCTCATCCAGGAGCAGGGCGCCGCCAAATTGTTCAGCTTCGCCCAGCGTGCCGACCCCTGCATTGGTCTGCTCGGCAAGTTCATGTCCACCTTCAAGGCTGCCGCTTTGGGCCGCAGCAGCACGCGTCACAAAGACTCGGAAAATGTCAATGTTGTTGTGCACCTCAACGTGCCAGGTGTTAAGGGGACACCGCCTGTCGGAACTGCCGCGACGAAAGCCGACCGGCGGTCCATGGCAGTGTTTCCAAACACAGCCACATCTACGGCGGATGACAAAAAGATCTCATTTACACCGGCGCCACAGACATCGTCCGGCCATCGCGCCAAACTTCCCGACTCCGTCTGGATCACCACCGACGCAACCCTCATGCGCCGTGTCGACCCGGCTACGCTTGAGCCCATTGGCGTCGCCTCCCAAGACACGCTGCACCCGGACCTCAAGGGCCCCATGTCTTCGTCTCATGCCCAGCGCGATCCCGTGACGGGCGACTTTTACAATTTCAATCTCGACCTCGGCGCTACACCCACCTACCGCGTCTTTAGGGTGTCCCAGGCTACCGGCAAGACGGACATTCTTGCCACCATTCGCTGTCGCAACGGGCCGGCTCCAGCTGGGTCAGTATCACCAACGATTGGTGGAGGCAGCAGCGGCAGAACCCCACACATCAGCAACGCCAAGCCGGCGTACATCCACTCCTTCTTTTTGACTGCCCGCTACGTCGTGCTCTGCATCCCCTGCACCCACGTCGCCCAAAACGGTCTTAAGATGCTGTGGGACCGCAACGTGCTCGACGGACTCGAGCAATTCAACCCGGCCAACAAGACCCGCTGGATCGTCGTCGACCGGCAGATTCCCGGCAGAGGCGTTGTCGGCGAGTTTGACAGTCCCGCCTCGTTCTTCTTCCACAGCGTCAACGCCTACGAGGAGGAGGAGGACGACAAAGGCAGCATTGTCTGCGATGTCATTGACTACCCCACATCCGACGTCATCCATGCTCTGTACTATGACGTCCTCCTCAACCGCAACGACGCCGCCACCGACTTTTACAACGATCCTGTGCGCGTCGCCAACATCAACCCATGCCTCTCGCGGTATCGCCTAACTCTGCCGTCGTCTTCTTCGTCTTCGCCTTCGCGTTCTTCTTCGCCCCCAAGCGCTACCACTCCCGCTGTCCGCGATTGGATGATTGCCGGCCCCCATGCTGGCGAGCTTCCCAGCATCAACCCGCGTTATGCCACCCGCCGCCACCGTTTTGTCTATAGTGTCGCCAACCAGGGCCGCTCGACCTTGGCTGACGGGCTGGTCAAGACGGATACCGAGACGCGGGCGGCGTTGCTGTGGGACGCGCCACATGGCCACACGCCAGGCGAGGCCATCTTTATTGAGAACCCGGACAGCAAAGAAGACGACGAAGACGACGGCGTCTTGTTGTCGGTGGTGCTCGATGGTACGGCCGGCAAGAGCTACCTGTTGTGCCTGGATGCGCGGACCATGACCGAGACGGGGCGTGCCGAGGTGGGCTTTGCCATTGGTTTTGGTTTCCACGGAGTGCACGCGCGGGCTTAACAGGTAGGAGAAGAGGAAAAACTTGAATTTTATGGTTTATGATTTATGACTGGGGAGGAGAGATACCAAATTGAGAGACAACAAGACTAGGAGAATTACGGTCACACTGGAGTTTTTTATTTGATGGGTATTTGTGTTTTTCATGATGCATCCTATTTCTATTCTATCAAATGACTCGCAGTGACGGTTGCCAACGTGAGAAGTGGTGATGACGCGTGATATACCCAGTCCATCGATATCATCAAAACCGAACAAAACTTGCCACATGCCCGGTTTCTGGGCTTCCCTATGAACTCTTTGTATTGTGGAGTTTCATAATCTCGCACAATGGCCCTCATTCCTTCCATCACCACATCACTATTCCATTTCCCCCTCGACGCACTCTGCGACCTCTTTGCGGCAGAAACGAGCCCAGACATTGAACTGCGGACCAGGAGACCAAGGCCGCTTTCTTTAGAATTAGTGGGTAATCCGCCACCATCGTCCACATCGCCGTCAACGTAGGGCGGCATGGGACTCCTTTCGGCAAACACCGGCCCGCCCAAGCCATAAGTAAAGTTTCATTATCAAGGATCCCTCAGCGACATGAGAACGAGGGTGGTTGATCGTGGGTGTACTGTATAAAGTACACCACCTGGCGAGAAGGCCTGGGCGCAGGTGAGGGGGAACGCCTTGCTGCTAGCTGCGAGAGGCTGGGCCAAAGACATCTTTGTGGGCGATGCCATTGTGAATGATGTACATGTACCCCCACCGCATCTTTACAAAATGCTCCTGGGATTTGCACGTCGAGCGAGGCATGCTTTCTTTAACCACGACGCCGGGCCGGGCATGTATATGCTTCAAACTGTGGGAAGATGAGCCCGGGGGGGGGGGGGGGTCGAATTGGAGAAGCTGTCGGCCGATGTTTACGACTCGGAGAGTCCCGGGGAGAAGCCACGGTCCAGAAAAAGGGCTATGAAAACTCCTCCCATGATGTTGTCAAACATCGTTCGGGTTGTATTTTCATCATTCGAACGACCTCCCCATGGCCGTCTCAGGGGACGAGGCACGATCTTGGCCTCGAACCGCCTCTCGTGTTGCTTAACCATGAGGTCAATTATTCTGTCTGAGCATATCTCAACGACGGAGACAGCCAGCAACCCATGCATCTGGATCGGCTGGGCTTGTTTCCAATATCCCGCACGGCATGATTTTTATTAAGACATCCTCGAATTACTACCAAGTTTCCTTGCAACCTACTTTATTCACGTTTTGTCTTGAAAGTATGGATTTTACATCGTAGACAACGGCCGTTAGAAGATGGGAGATACTGATTGATCGTGTATATTCATTGCATTAATTATGTGTGGTATGTATAAACGTGGGCGGCGTACAGTATGAAAACTGACGCGACACTCTGAGAAACTAAAAAAAAAGACTACACCAATCGCTCCTTCCTAGTTGATATCCAACTGTAGCTGATGTATTAAATGTGGTTGCTCCTTTCCTTCATGTGGGTCTTGGAGGGCAAAGTCGAGCTTTTCCCTCGCCAAAGACGCCCACGCATTTCCCAACAGTGCTGCTGAAAAACTGTCCTGCATATCCTCGCTGCTCTTCCTCTCCTTATACCGTCATGGAGGGCATACGCTCAATGTGGGCAACACCGGCTTGCTCCTTATAGTTGCGCAGGACATCAACGTCCATGCTGCGCGAGAAGACGTCAACCTCGGTGGTGGCAAATTTGCGCGCGCTGACGCCCTGCTCAAAGAGCACGTCGAGCTCGGCAAACGAGCGACCCGTGGGTTCGGGCACGCGGAAGTAGGTGTAGATGATGCAGAGGAAGCAGATACCGGCCCAGAAGAAGCCGGCATAGTTTTGCCAGTTCCAGGCGCCCGGGTTGAGCATGTAGGGGGTCAGGACGGAGCAGATGATGCCGACGATAATGTAGAGGACACGGCCCAGCACGACCGTCTTGATCTGGAGGCGACGGGTAGAAATCTCGGCGACGAGCGAGTAGCAGACGGTACCGACAGTCAACTGGTAGCACAGGGCCCAGCCGAGCATGATACTGCCGGTGGCAATGGAGCCCTGGTCGCGGTGGGACTCGGGCACGAGGCCGAGGAAGCCCATAATAAACAGCATACTAAACAGACCGCACAGACCATACAGATAGAGCGAGCGGCGGCCGATGCCCCAGGACATGAGGAACCAGGCACCAACGACACCGACAATGTTGAACGCGTACTGGCCGAGAGCGAAGCCGTACGCCTTGCGGGACGACAGACCGGCCTGCTCCAAGAAGTAGGTTGAGTAGTTGCTAAACGAGTTGCCGCTAAAGTTCTGGATAGCCCACACCATGCAGACAATCTCGGTGCGCCGCAAGTCGTGGCCGCGGAAGCAGTCCAGGTAGCTAGCGCCCTTGGTGGCGTTGGCCTCCAGGGCCGTCGTGTGCACCATCATGGCAATCGTCGCGTCGGGGTCGAAGCGCTCGGCGTTGGGGTCGTTGGGGTCGCCGCCCTCGCGGACCTTCTTACTTGTCAGGCGCAGCAGCGCGCGCTTAGCGTCGTCGATACGACCGCGGCGCACCAGCCACCAGGGCGACTCGGGCGCGAAATAGATGCCAATCATCAAGGGGACGGGCCACATCCACTGCAGCGCGTACGGCAGGCGGTAGGCCCACTGGTCGGTGCGGTCGAGCACACCCATAATGACGCCGATGCCAATCAGCTGGCCGATACCCCAGCAGGCGTTGACGTACGTCGTCAGGTGGCCACGCAGCGCCACGGGGCAGACCTCTGAGGCGTAGGTAATGGTAAGCGTCTGGAACACACCCCAGGGGATACCGCACAGAATCTCGGCGACGAGCAGCGCGGCCGTGTTCTTGGCTGTGAAGAAGATGGAGATCCAGGCTGTAACGAGCACAAGACAGCCAATGACGGTGTAGCGGTAACCAAAACGCTCCGAGATCCAACCGTTGAGCAGCAGACCGATAAGCTCGCCACAGTTGGCGCCGTTGCTCAGGCCGCTCTGCCAGGCAGCCGAGACCTGGTAGTCGCCGTTGGGCAGCTGGGTGCCGTACTTGCGGTTAAACTGGTCAAAGGCGTAAAAGTTGTTGATGAGACACACGTCGTAGCCCTCCATGACGATACACGTGCTGATCAGCATGCTCCAGGCAATGGCCTTGGGGTACAGCCGGATGCCCTCCATGAGCGTCATCTTGTGCTCCTTCTCGGCCGCCGATTTGGCGAACCCGACAACCGCGTTGGCCGCCTTGGCGTCGGCCATGTCCTGGTCATCCTGGGCCACGGCGTCAATGGCCGTGATGTCCTCCTTGGTGGGCTCGGCCACAGGGACGGCGGCCGGCGCGCCGGTCTCCGATATGTGGGACATGGTGGTCGGTTGATATGGGAAATGGGGAAATGGGGTATGCAGTTGATGACTTTAACAAAGAACGCAAAAGATGGTAGAAGCAAAGGGGGAAAGTGGGCAACAGAATGCACACAGCACCGCTTTGGAGTGAAGAAGATAGGCTGATAAAGATAAGAATGATAGAGGCGCCTGGGCGAGAAGAGGAGTCGTCGAAGAAGATCACGACAAAAAAGGGGAAATCGAAACGTGGGCACCGATAAACTTAAATATCACCAGAACGTTCCAAGACACCTCGACAGCAAGTTATGCCGTAACCGAGACAAAAGACAAAAGACAAGGAAAACAAGTGTGAGGCACACGGTTTGGCTACTCCGCACTTTGTTCTTCCCCGTACTTTGACTCAAGCACCAAGGGGAGGGACAGACGATCGCCGTTTGTCCTTGTGACCGCCACCTGGGGTTGGTTCCTGTTCGCGTTCAGTGCAACCCCCTTTGTGCGATGTCCCGCAAACACAAAACCACACTCAAATGCGAGAATGCGGAGAAGGAGCCAAGATTGAGGAGAAACAACCAAGACTAGAGAAGCAGGAGGCCGGGGAAGAGAGACTGGGGAGGGCGTGGACACAGGCGAGGGAGTGCGTGCTGTGTGGATGGTGGATGGGATGGGCGAAAGACGATGGGGATGGAGGAATTTTGGGAGAAAACTGAAAAAGGTGAAAACTCGCGAGAATTGCCTCGTCCATCGTCGAGGGAAGGAGGGTCGAGGGGTGTGTGCGAACTCGTCCCACCTTTTTTCCCTTTTCTTTTTTTCGTTCAATTTTTTCTTCCGTATTTTGATTTGCGTCTCCATTTTTTCCAGTCGTCGTTATCCGTTCTCGCGTCGTTGAACTCAGAGGACAAGAACGAGAGGAACTCGAGGGAGTACCTGGGCCCAGTGGCGTTGGACAGGAAAAAATTGTGGAAAAAGAACGGTCACAACAGACTCGAGAACAAGTCACGTCACGACTGCAAACGCACGTAAAGTCCGGCAAATGGCAGATGCAGAGGTACATCGTCAAGGAGGCCAAGGTACCCGCACGCCAAGGTTGCTCCGTGGTCGCGACTAGTAGCAAAATAGGTACCTTCCGTGTCCGGGCCTAACAAAGGCCTGCACTTGCCCACTGCAAAAAAAGGCTCTCTCTCTCGTGGTCATTCCCAAGGCAAAAGACAAAAGCCGGATCTTGATCCAGCAGGGGGGAATGCCCGAGCCTACGCCGTGCACTATCTCTTCACGTCCCGCCACCGACAAATGCATCGCCGTGATTGGACGATAGAGTCTTAGCGGCGCAAACCGCGCGACGGGGCAGTCCTCAGTCTTTTTTGACGACTCTCGTTGCCGTCATCTGGCCATCTGACGGTGGGTGAAAATGGGGGATTACTATGATAGGAGGGGGATTTGGTATGAGCGCGGGGAGCGAGGGGCACGAGGATACAAATGTGACGTCTCGGCTGTGACCCTATGGCAATATGGCGGTGGACAGTGAGGACGAGGAGGGTAGACAATATTCAAGTATCAAGGCGTCAAGAGGAGATTCTCAGAAAGGAGGCCAAAAACGCCGCAAGAGGTTATTAGAACGCGCCGAGTCTAGATCGTTTGAATTGGCATCATTGTCATAAATGCGGCAAGGAACTCGAATGGTCGCAGAATAGGTAAAGTAGAAGTACCAACATCAAAGACAAAAAAGTCCACCAATGCCATGGCCGTGGTGCCTCTCTGCCTCCTGCCTCGTGCCTTCTGCCGCCAGCCTCTTGCCTCTTGCCTCTTGTTGTCCGTTGGCATCGCTGGATAGCATTGTGCAGGGGCCGATTCTGGTCGTTTTCGGCGAGCCTGCCCATTGCTGTCCGCTTTTCGTTATGCTCCGCATCTGGGGGTTTTGGCCGATTGAGTTCGGCATTTTTGACCTGCTCGGTCAGGGGGAGAAAAGGGGCATGGTGGTGTGTATCTTAGTAGTCTGGTCGCTCCTTCCTTCTCCATCTGCTGCACATTATACATAAACAAGTAGAGGGCAAGAGCGACCTGTTCTTCGCGTATTACAGCAAAAACATGGTCTGCAGCGCGTCCAAAGATGCCTTATCGTACAAGTCTGGCCGCTGATATCACGATAGTCAGTCCAGTGTGCCTGAGATGCTGCTCACGAGACGGAAGAATACTATGGCCAAAATACCACGACGCCGACAAGATGTCCTCTGCCACAATGCCTAGCAAGGGCCCCTGAGAGCACAGTCGCACCTTCCCCGTTCACCTTGAAAACACTCCAAACACTAGTGTGCCTGCCGTGCCAGGTGAATTCACCCCAACATGGCAGTTGCGACCCAAACAGATAGCTCGTCACTTCCCCTCTCGTTCTAGATTGTCTGTTATTTCCTCAGGGAAATTTACCCCCCGATTTTTCAGCCAATATTCCCACGATATCTCTGCTTCCGGGTCGTGTCGCCGGTTTTGACGTCTCTCAACGTTGGACGAGAAAGGAACACTCGTGTTGGCCCCCACCTTGCATGTGGCCAGGCTCAGACCCACACAGACCGTTGCTCTTCTTTTGCCCTGTCCTTTCTCCTCGTTTGCCATACCTCGCTCATTCCGTCCTCTCACAATCTTTCTTTTACCCATCCTTTGTTTTTCCCCGGCCTCATTTCCCCAGTCTTCCCCAGGGTCTTTGCTTCGCGTTCGTGTCTTCGGCAGGTCCAATCGGAGACTGCTTGTTTGTGTGTCTCTCAGCTGGTCCGAGGCGTCTCCTGGCGTCTCCATATCTGCTCCTGCTGGCCGAACCCCCCCCCCCAACAAACTCGACGTATGTTTGGCCTCTCCAGCTTCCGCTATCTTTCGGCATCTGTTTCTCATGTCATTTATCGTGCCTTTTACGCATTATCTTTATCTCGTTTGACGTCTGTTGTCTTTCAATCTCTTCAACGGCTTGGGCATATGCGGTACAGGTGAATTCTCGGGACTTGTCGATTTTAGTCAGTCATTCTTTCAGCCGCGTTTTTCTACTCACTTGTGAGCCTTGCCCTCGGACCTCCACGCTTCGTATCATCTCTGCCCTCCTTACTCCTTTGTCTCTCCTCTCCATCTCCTGCCTCTCGACCTCTTTAACATTCATCCAGCCCTCTGCTACTCCGCACGTTTCTCCAAGGCACGACACACCCCTGTCCTCTTTCTTTTTGACCCTTTTCCTTCTGAAGAGCTTCCGCGCTTCCTTAGCTTTTCGCTAACAGGCTAGCTCTGGCGCTCTGCCACTAAGCCTAACCTCCCGCGTCTTGACGTCCTTCGCGAATTTTTGCCCTTTTAATCCTCTGTCTCCCACCTCCTTCCCACTCGGCATTTTTCAACTGTTCTGGCTCTTTAACAGCAACTTTTCCCTTCTGTCTAAAGTTGCCGCTCGCCAATCTTCGCCCTCTCTTTCCTGCCTCACGCATCTTGCTGTCTCTCCTTATGTGTGAGCCATGCCTCCGGACCCGTCTCAGCCGTCGTCCGAGCCTCCACTAAAAGCGCCCTTTGGATGGTGAGTTTTCTTCTTCAGCGTTGCTTTCCCTCTTTCCTCCACTTCTCTCCATGTGTTTCATTATTCTGCTTTATTTGTTTACCCGCCAATATCATCTCTCCGATATCAGCTTAACTTTTGCTATCTCTTTTTACAAAATACTAACGTTCTGGCCTCACCACAGCGAGTCCTGCCGAGACCAGCACCTCAAATGCAAGCAACCCTTCTTTTTCCTCATTTCGCCCATTGGCCTTCAAGCATGCCCCAATTTCCCAGAAGCCCTGCTCGCTTTATTGTTTTCTTTGATATCAAGAGCTGAGTAACTGCCTTGTCTCGACTTGTTCTCCAAACATGCCCTGCCCGACCCCACACCGCAGGACGGCAATTGTGCCTGACTATCCCTCCCCCTCACCACGGTTCTCAACCCTGCCTCGTCCTTCACTCCCCACAACGTCATTACAGCCTCAAGCCACGCTAGTCCGGCTTCTACTTCAGCTCTGGCTCCCCACGCGGAATATCCTTCCCATTTCAAACTCAATATCTCTAGATTCACCGGACGCCAGACGAATGGCCTCGATTCTGTGTACTAACTGGCCCGCTCAGGTGATCGAACCCTCCCTGCATGCGGCCGCTGCCTAGCCACGTCCAAGACATGCTCGCGTGGATACAAGTTCCGCGTTAAATCAGGTAGCTACCATTGGTCAAGATAATGCTCGTTGTGCTTCACGAGGCTGACGTCGGGTTTCTTTTCTTTCTCCCGATTAGGCCCTTTCGCCCGCCGGCAACAATGGGTTAGAATCCCTAGACGACGTGAGTTCTTCCTTAACCGAACTTTGTTTCTCAAGATAGGACTGCCGAGATCTCCCCCAAGATCTCCAATATTACTTACTTCAAACACATGTGGACACGGAGAAACTGACATGTATTTCTTCCACCCATCACACAGTTGAGTTTGTGGCAGATGGCGTAACCGGCGACGCCGAGTTCTATAGTGACGACGACGACGACGACCCGGTACCGCCTGCACCTGTACCCCCGCCTCCACCTCCACCCCTTCCTTCTCGGCGACGGCAAGCCACTCGGCCGGCGGCTTCACAAACACAGAACCCCTCCCCACATAACGAATCACATAACGAATCGTACAGCCCGGCCTCTTCCGAGGATGTGTCTTCTTACAACGCATCACGCTCTGTAGCCAACTCAGCATTACAAAGGATCCCCTTGACAAACGGGCGCAGACCGTCGACTCGGCTGGCGGCAACGGCTGTACAGCAGACGCAGACGCAGACGCAGCAGCCATCACCAGCGAGTCCATATGGCAATAGCGATTACAACTTTTCTTCGCGGTCCTTGCCACATACACCATACCAGCAATACCAGCGCCACAACAGGACATCAGCCAGCGATGGCTCGCCTCAGTCGCCGACTGACCGGTTTATTGTCCAGGACGAGTGCATGCCGCCCGTGCACCCGCCTCTGACACTCAGTACAGAAGATCGTGCTGCTCATCCCAACATCTACACCCCCAGGTCGGTCTATCCGCTGGATGACGAGCGCGAGGCAGTCCTTTTACGGCACTTTGTTCAGAATCTGGCAATATGGGTATGTTAACCAGTGATATTGTTGGAGATGAGGTATAATATCATAGTCAGTAGCTAACTCTTATCAGCTCGATCTATGCGAACCTTCGCACCAGTTTGGCACCATCGTTCCCCAGCGCGCAGCTAACTGTACCGTGCTTCTCAATGCAATTTTGGCTCTTTCGTCAAAGCATCTTGCCCATCTTGGCAACTTTGATCGCTATGCTTCGGACCACTACCACCAGGAGTGTCTCAACGCTCTTATTCCCATGCTAAGCCATGAGGATACAGCAGCGGACGAAAATTTGTTTGCTGCAACCATTATCCTGCGCGTGTGGGAGGAGATGGAGTGTACGTCGAATGTCTCCACTTTATTTTTTTTAGTCGCCATAACGTCTGCTAACCTCTCCCCAAGTCAAGCACTCAGGCTTTGACTCGCAGGGCTATCTCCTCGGCATCCACGCATTTGTCCACGGCCATGGCCACAAGATTGAGCCCAACACGTTGAGCGCTGCTGCCTTTTGGGTAGGACTACGTCAAGAGATTTATACAGCGACCATCAACCAGCAGCCCGTCAAGGCACCACTGGTTCTGTCTCTGGCCGACAGCGCGCGTGGCCTAGGTCCGGCCGAGGACCAAGACTGGGCCAACCGCGCCGTAATCCACTGTGTCGACGTGCTCAATTTCTGCTTTGGCGGCAAGAACACTAATTCACTGTCACCGCGCTTCTCCTGGGAGGAGCTCAACCACTGGAACAAGGAGTGGACTGCCCGGCTGCCGCCATCGTATACGGCCACCCTCTACAAAGAACGTGGGCCCGGCGAGGCGTTTCCTCAGATTTGGCACCACTCAAGCTGGCATGTCACCGGCATCCAGCACCACATACTAGCCCAGTTGTTCCTCGTCAACTTCGATCCCAAGATCCCACGTATGGGCGGCCAGCGTATGGAAGCCGCGAAGACTATTAACAACCGCGTCTGCGAGTTGGTGCGCCAAATTTGCGGTATTGGGTTGGGCAACGACTGGACACCACCAGCCATGTTCACCGCCTGCATGGCCATCACAGCCTGTAAGTCTCCCTTTCTCCCCTTCTCCTATCCTTCCACTTCGCCTCCTTATTGCTAACACGTATGTCATGTAGTTGGCGACCGCTTCCATGAGCGTGAGGACCAGAAGGCGCTTCTCGATATGCTTCGGCGCACGGAAAAGGACCATGCGCGGCCGACAGAAGCCGTCCAGAGACAACTCATGAGATCGTGGGGCTGGAACTCGGGTCAAGTGACTCCAAATACCACAACCAACGACGACTCATATCGTTAGGAATGGTCACACGGGGCGTTACGGGGTATGTTTTAATTGCTTTCTTTTTGGTCCTCACCATTATTATGCGATAATTCATCGTAGACACCGGAGCAAAAATGGAGAAATGGGTAATGTAAATAGAAAGGGACTCAAATGGACATAATGGGATTTAATGGGGGTGCATCAGAAAAAAACGGGAGTAGACTCGTGGTGCTGGGCGTCGTGACGTTTTTTTTTTTTTTATTTCGTTCATTTTTCCTCTTTATGGGGGACCCTGGGGGACCCGCTGTCGCGGATTTTTACTGTTTTCAATGGGAGGGCCTAGACATAGGGAAACTTTTACTCTAATAGTCCTGTTGTAGCTAAATTTTCCGAACGATTATGGTCAGTGCCGCCCAAGATGCCCAAGCGTGGAAACTACTGTCGCAAAAAGACCCGGTTCCAAACAAAATCAGGTTAAAACCGCCGCATCCCGCGACCGATCGCTTTTTCCACAGCTAAGCGACTGCCACGCATCATCACTTGCAAGCCAAAATAGAATCATACACCCCCCTTCCCCCCGTCCTCATTAGCGTTCCTTCCAAGTGGGCTTTTAGAAAAGATTGAAAAACGCACATTTGTGTCGTGCGCGGAAGATGACCAGAATCGGATGAAAATGGGAGGAAACGTGGCTCGAGATCTTCGTCAGAAAAAGGAAAGACCAATGGGCCGTCCGTGGATCTTGCTCTTTCCCCAATTTCTTCTCCATCTCTTTGCAGGAACGAAACCCGACAGAGTTGCCTCGAACTGGTCTGTTTGGGCGAAAATGTGCGAAATGAGAACAAGCTGGAACAAGCTTCGAGGCAAGGTCGGCAAGCAATGCTCGCGATCAAATATTGCGGCTGCGACTCGTTCGTTAAAATAGAGAGAGGCAAAAGAAGCTCATGGAGCGTAAAAACCGGGGCTGATGAAATCATCAACCGCCTTACTCGCCCATCTGTCACCATCTGTAACCATCCTTCCCGTCCTGCCGTCCTCCACCAGTGATGGCTTTGTGTTGGTGCTGGTCTTGTTTTTGGTGTTAGTTCTCTATGATGTCGTCCTTTCGGCAGGCATAACCTTTCTGGGGTTGTACACACACGCCCCCCTCCTCCCCTCCTTGTCCACGTCAGAAAGGTTAAAAAAGAAGGAACGCCTGAGAACTCTGCGTGTTAGTCGTGTCCGTAAAAGGAAATTTCCAGCAAAACGACCCCTCGTGGTTCTTTTGCCTTTTCTCCTGTCCGTTCCTTCTGTTACAGTAGATCCCCTCGCGTTCCCTTTTCTCTCGTCCTCTTTCCTCTTCTTCCTTAATTTGTTTTCCGCCTCTTTCACTTCTCTTTTCCATCTTCATCTCCCGTTACTTTCCCCATCCTCGTTACATTCACTTTTTTTTTTGTATCATTCGTCTACCCCCCTCCAACCACAAGTGGCACGACTCTTGCAACCGGAGGTCGCCATTCTTTTCCATTTCCTGTGGCTACTTGCATCCGAAAAAGAGGACCCGCGAGCAAAACAATAGAAGTCCTGGGATATTTATTGCTTGACGTAGATCCCTCCCTCCTTTCAATCTTTCCAGTTTCTTTCCTCCTTCATCTCTTTTCTCTTCATTGATGCCCTGTCCCCAGTCTACCGCCCATTTTCTCATTTACGCACATCCTCCAAATACACACATCATATCACACAATGGCTCCCACCGCCATCTACGACGACGTCCCGGTCGTCAGCGCCACCAAGGCCAAGTCCGGTCGCGCTCTCGAGGAGATGTCCGACGCTATCGACGAGGTCAACGTCTTGAAGGACCAGAGCCTTGGCACACCGCCCCCTGCCTACAACGAGGGGTCCAAGTTCGACCAGGAGAAGGACAAGACCCAGTTCCGCCAGTACGACGATGCCTGCGACCGCGTCAAGAACTTTTACCGCGAGCAGCACGAGAAGCAGACCGTGGCCTATAACCTTAAGGCCCGTGCCCGCTACCACTCCGCCTCCCGCAAGCGTGAGGCCATGACCATCTGGGAGGCCATCGAGAAGCTCAACACGCTCATCGACGAGTCTGACCCGGATACCGAGCTCAGCCAGATCCAGCACCTGCTCCAGAGCGCCGAGGCCATCCGCCGGGACGGCAAGCCGCGCTGGATGCAGGTGACGGGCCTCATTCACGACCTCGGTAAGCTGCTCTACTTTTACGACGCCGAGGGCCAGTGGGATGTCGTCGGTGACACGTTCCCTGTGGGCTGTGCCTTTGACCGCGAGCGCATCATCTACCCAGACTCGTTTGACGCCAACCCGGACGCCACCCACCCCGTCTATAACACCGAGTTTGGCATCTACTCGGAGGGCTGCGGCCTTGACAACATCATGCTCTCGTGGGGCCACGATGAGTACCTGTACCACGTCGTCAAGGAGCAGAGCCTGCTCCCCGCCGAGAGCCTGGCCATGATCCGCTACCACTCCTTCTACCCGTGGCACAAGGAGGGCGCGTACCGCAAGTTGATGTCCCCCAAGGACCACGCGATGCTGGAGGCCGTCAAGGCGTTCAACCCGTACGATCTGTACAGCAAGAGCGACGACGTGCCCAGCGTGGAGGACCTCAAGCCCTACTACATGGAGCTGATTGACGAGTTCTTCCCGCAGAAGGTGATCCTGTGGTAGACGACTGTCGAGAGAGTCGGCTGGGTGTTTGCATTTTTAATGGTACGGACAGTGCATGGAGGAAGCGATTATTACTACTACTTGCGAATGATAGAACAAGGATGCCAATGGCTGCAGCCTGCATCATTATGATTTTAGCGGCGTTTTTTGTTGATTGTTGTTTTTACCTCCTTTATTATAATTAAGTTGAGGATTGTTTTTCACTTTAACGTTTATGAGTCTTCCCACATTTTTTATTCTTGAAGAAGCTCAAATAGAAGAAAATACAAAATAAATACAAAAGTCAATATGCAGTACCTGTTGTTGCAGTCGATCAAGGAGGTGCTCCAGCAGGTCACGATTGACCACACAGACATCAGCGAGTACACGTCCGTCATCTGGGATACGCT
>JANSLP010000417.1:0-25377 GCA_029298735.1 Ophiostoma sp. CBS 140.51
TTGTACAGCCAGTCTGTGGGTTCCTTAACCGAAAGAGCGGAAAGCTCGAGATGAGCGGCCACAGCACAGAGGAATAAGAAATGAAAATGTAAGAAAAGGGAAAAGAAAAAGGAACAGGAGCCAACTGGATTTTTTTTATTAAAAAAATACTGGGTACGGAGTGCACAAGTAGGACAATAACCATCCGTGGTATATGCAACAGAAGGCCCTTTCCTTGTGCAACAAGAGATTGGCATTGGGCTGCAAGATCACGCACAGCGTGGAGTACAGTCACGGATGAGAAAGAGAAAGGGTATGAACAAGTCGGCCGCCGGAGCAGGTCTGGCCCGTTACGCGCCGATCTAGAATATTGCGGCAAGTTGACGTGGTGGGTGGTACAGCATACAGCAGAGGATTGGCCATTTCCATTTCTGTTCGGTGCTCTTTTCTGTTTTGTTAATCAACTGTCTTGAGATACATTGGGATATGTACTCTGTACGAAGTAACAAGCTTGAATTTGACTGACACGATCTCTCGTAATTACAATTACGCGGGGAGGCCTACGTCATAGAAAGGCAGCCGAATTTCGGGGTATCGTGAAAAACCTCATGAAAGTTGTGGGGAGACTGTTGATGGCAAAGTAAAAATAACCACAGAATTTTTTTTTCTTTCATAACATTACGATTGCCCAGGCTTCCATTGAGGTGCATGCACTGATAGGTCTAACATTCGACTTCCGTTGTGGCGTCGTCAACGTCCAGTCTTATTTCTACTCCATAAGGTACAGTATTGTTGTATTGACAGGCATCTCACTGTCGAGTCGTTCCACTCGTGGGGTGACATACGATAAAAATGCAGTATCAGCAATAAGCATATGCTAATACGACGTACAATTTTGTGTCATTCATACCGAGGTCACTCCCTCATACATAGCATGTGCTAAAAACCCCATTTTGAGTAAAAATAAGATGAGATAGAATGAGATCAAAATTCAAAAGTGGTCATGGAAGTAAATAAGGGCACCTTCGATTTAATGGGCCAGAACTTCTTCTTCCGCGACAAATGCCAATGTCGCTCAATTAAATGAAAAGCGCATGACTCTTGTTATTACTTATCGTTCTGGGCTTCATTTCCTAAGTAGCTTATTCGCATTGTTGTCCTCTCGGATCTAACCGGCGGCCATTATTTATCACGGACCCTGCATCAGCGGAGAATATCACGGCTCCAGATGAAAACCGTATCGAAAATGAGCCTCAACGACATAATCGAACAATGCTCATTCTTCCTGCGGCACCGTACTTGTTGGTCCATGCAATGGAATTGAATCGACAGAAAAAGAACGGAAGTCTAAAGGCCAGTTCAAAAGTATCAAAATCCATAGAGAATATAAATCGTCGCGAAAGTCGACAAGCGTTGAATTGACAGCGCATGTATCCACATCATATTTCTTGTCAACACATAATTTCACTGTCTCTCGTTCCTCATCATGAAGCTCACGATTCTCGCTATTGCTTCCCTGGCGGGCCTCGCAGCCGCTGCCAGCGAGAACACCACATGCGACACGTTCGGCGCCTGGGACTGTGGCGGCGACGCCACGCTCGGCTGGACTACGGTGCTCCAGTGTGCCTACAACACGCCCGGCTCTAAACGGATGCAGTGGCGGCGCATTGCCAAGTGCGAGGGTGAGACGCCGTGCTGCGATCACCGCGCCGTCGAGATGAAAGGTGTGCCGCACTGCAATGTGCGCCCGACGGCTGGGCCTATGCAGCAATTCTGCGGGAGGGCGTAAGGAGCGATGAGGTAAGTTGAGTCTCCTTCTTTGTTTTAATTTTCCGTCATAACAAAGTAAAATCAGCTAAAACAAAAATGCGGGGGCCACAGTAGACAGTAGATATCATATCTCCTTAAAGTTTAGCCATGGAGACAGTCTCATGTCCGAGATAATAGGGAAAGATGTAAATCTAGGAAGTCCTTTACATAATACTAAATCCACACTCGTATACTTATTCTCTGACAACACATCATTACGGTACTGAAATAGGAAACTGTCTACGTTGTTTCCCTTATGCTTTCGCTGCAGATGTTGGCTTGCCACCGTTTTGCAAGAGCGATATTTACACCGGTCAGCTAACGGAGGCGTAGTTTTTTGTTTTTCTGGAGAAAATGTCATTCAGACGGATGCTGTCTGGTTTACGAAAAAAAAACAAAAATTTCATAAAATCAAAAATTGTTATTCTTGCTGGGAGGATCATGCCCCTCTTACAACGAAGAAGAAAAATTCGAGAAACGACGGGATACACCACCTTACAGCACTCGCGATGACCCGCTCAACCAGACATGAGATTCAACTGGTACTGACGCTCGCCCTTTGTTTTAAGAAGATTCTCCGCATCCAAATATACATGTCTTATCTCACCAACGGCCGCCACTAGTAGTTGTATTATGATGAAAAGAGAGAAGGCTTGAGTATGGAGTAATTTTGAGGCCATGTACCCGTACCGATGTTTCATATTTCATGCAGCCTTGCCTTCGAATGGAGGTAGAGGAAGAACGGTGGTGTGTACTTGACCGGTGACGGCGATAAGTCCTAAAGTCGTTGGTTTTGAAACATGGAACAAAAGGTATGCCGCTGGGCGAGGGGGAAAGCTGCATATGCAACCCCATTCCGCATGTATATCTGAGCCAAACACACAGTTCGACTGGCAGTAGGCCACTGCGTAGTTGCTTCTTATACCAACAATTTAAAATCTAACGAGACGTCTCTGATGTGTAATTTGTTGGTGGGACAAAAGTGGCAGGAATTTTGTGCAACTCTCGCCTGCCACTTTTTGGAGCATCAAAAGATAAACACCCCTGCGAGATTCGTGCACCTTTCTTTTACCCCAGATAACCTTATTTCTTGGATGCAACACGGCCCTTTTTTGTTTCGTTTCGACGGCGAACTCCGCAGGAGCTCTCTCAGGGTCTTCTTCTGTACGTCTTAGACGTTTTATCATCGTCTACCCCTCCTTCTCGAAGCGCCCGTGCGAAGCGGCATTGACGACATCAGAGTTTAGATGTCTGTGCTTCTCAACCTACGCTGTTCTATCAAGCTTCGTCAATCTTCTATTTTTCGACGAAATTCAAAGCAAGAGAATGTTGCGCTCAGACGTGTATGTAGTTGTTGCGTTGCTAAAGCTTGCTTCCTTGGACATCATCTTTCCTCGTTTTCTTTCCGTATCCTTTTTTTTTTTTTTTTTTTTTAAAAAAAAGTTTCCAAATATTAGCCTACACGCCATCCACCATCCCGGCATTTCGATTGTCGCTTTCGGGAGAGTGGGCCGTAATTCATAAGCGACTCTCATGTTCCCGAAGCTCCCATTTCCTTTACATAGATTAACCCTGGAAACAGTACCAAATTGCTGATAACAAGGAGATATAAAGTCTACAAATAGAATGACAGCGAATACAAACAGACCTGCAGTAAAAATTGTTCTCGAAGATGAGCCGCCCACAATCAATGTAAACAGCACTCCTTTGTCGTAAAAATAAAATACGGTACGATGGATGGGATTTGAGATAGGGTGTGATACCTCCTTCTTCCCGCATACAAGAAGAACAAAAGAATGCAGAATAGAGGGAGGGATATATCTAATTCGATAGACAAAAGTGCGGGGAGCATATTGCACGACAAGGGACGAAAGGAAAGAGAAAAAAACCTTGGAGGGATATATGAGTCTAAGGTGGGAAAGCAGCCGGGCCGTCTGGCCAAATGAATGAGAGAAGACAAAGAGGAATAAAAGAATACGACCTTAACCATTCTGCGATAAAAATGTGGCACAGAAATGAATCAGTTTGTTTTTGAATTCTTTGTATTTTCTTCCATTGCCTTGCTGTTTGGCGTGATACGTCGTTTTGATCGATACTCTCCAAAATGCCGAGTGGCTGGGCCAGCTGTACTGATCACAGTAACAGCTGTTTAGTGGTTCTGGTTTGTTTCGTTTCAAAAAGCCGGGGAAAAAAATCCGTGCGCACATACTTTTTAATCATGTCTATCGGTGCGCAAGGCGAGATTTTTGGTGGAAGAGACGGCTGGTCTTTCACTTTTTAT
Source organism: Ophiostoma sp. CBS 140.51 (assembly GCA_029298735.1). NCBI lineage: Eukaryota > Fungi > Ascomycota > Sordariomycetes > Ophiostomatales > Ophiostomataceae > Ophiostoma > Ophiostoma sp. CBS 140.51. Next base: position 4,070 of record JANSLP010000417.1, read on the forward strand.
ATCTCATGAAATCAAAGAACAAAAAGAGATAGAGAGAAGAGAAATGACAGGGATAATAAGCCGCCCGCATTTCTGGCTGTTACATTACATTCTCATACATTAGCTGAACTGTGAGGTACGATAGTTGTATTCATTATCAAAGGCAATGGCATGTATTCAAAACCAAATAATTGTGTAGAGACAATACAGCATCCTCATTTCGGGTGTTTGCTTTTCGCAGAAACGTAACATTAAAATTAGAAGACACTCGGTAGCTCGCAGGGAAGGAAACAGAAATAGGTAAAACGTAGAATAGAATAAAATATTAAACGATAAATTTTAGAGTCCTTGAAAAATTGAAACGAAAAAATAAAATAGTGAACGATAAAAATGCCTGTCCCTGTTTTTGTATTTTCCCTTGACAAAATCGTTCTGAACTCCTGAGCAAAACTAGAACTAAAATAAACTTTCAAAAGCAAAGCAGATAAAAGACGAGGCAACTGGAGATATAAGGCGTATTCAAATATCAAGAAAAAAGAAGTCTTGGAAACAGGCCGTAAACATTGTGTAAAACTTTGACAATTTAAAGCGAGTGTTGTTTGATATAAGTAAGAGCGAGTGTCATAATAAGCGAAGGACGTGTATCGTAAGTGTGTATAAGTCGTAAAATAGTGGAGAGCGAGTGTATCGTTTTGTCGTAAGGAAATGTAAACAAGAACACAAGTGTCTAGTGAACGAAAGAAAAGGTACTGGCTGCGTAATTATTCATCATCCCATGATCCATGGGCATCATACCGTCGTGAACGTTGGGCTGGAAGGGGTTGGCCACCGCTGTAGCAGGGGCAGGGATACCAGCTGGCATTGATACGGCCGCCCCAAAGTCGACATCTTCATCCTGGCCCCAGTACATGCCGTCAAGGTCCCATAGGCCCTCTTGGTCCAGCATACCGAGCATGCCGACCTCAGATTCGAAGCCAATAGGCGACATGTGGAACTCGGACTCAGCGGCGGCAGCGGCTGAAGCTGCGTTGATGGCGTTGCTGAGCATAAGGCCGTGTGATTGTTCGTTGACAAGGTGTTGATGCGGTTGCTGTTGTTGTTGCCGTTGTTGCTGAGGGTGCATGTTGTGGGCAGCGTCGGCGTGCATGAGGGTGGCGGCCGGGTGAGGTTGCATGAGCCCAGGCTGGCGCGAGGCCTCGTACATGCGCCAGACCACCTCGCGGCTGCGGCGGGCTGCCAGGGACCACTCCTCCATGGCCTCGAGCATAGCCAGAACCGACTCGATCTGCTTGTGCCACTCAGGCACGCGTGGACTAGACCACTGCCAAAAGATGGATACCAGGGGCACCATTGCGGCCTGATAGACAAACCAGACGGCGTTCCAGCCGGACATTTGGTTGCGCGACCATTCGTGAGAGATGTCTTCAATGGTCTGTTTGGCGAGCTCACGGCATGCTTCGACGGCTGCAATTTCGGACTCGGGGGCGTGGGTTTGGCCGCTGGAGGCCAATCCCAGAAGAACAGGTCGGTGAAGCAACATGCGAAGGTTCTGGTAGCGCCACTTCATGATGCAGCGGGCAATGTATAGAGGCTCGGCACAGGGATCGGTCGTACGAAGGAGCCAAGGCAGGCCTTGATACCAATTCACTAGCTGAGCGTCCAGACTGCAACGGTCATCGGGGCGGAGGAGCGGTGAGATGGCGAGCATGTCCTGGATTTGTGTGGCAATCTTGCAGAACTTGATGTTCTCGATGAGCGGGAGACTACCGGCGTGCTGGGTTGTGTCACGGCCTGTTGCAATGCCAAACTCGGGCGACTGGATGTTGATAGCAGGACCCCAGCGTCCGAAAGATGGCCGGCCCATGGTGGTCGTGGCCCAAGTATCGAGGCAGAAAAGACTCCACCAGGTGCGGCGACGGGTCTCGGCGGCTGCAACATCGGTAGTCCCGCCATGGGCAAGGCTCTCCCGGTGCAGACCCAGAGCGCTGGCCATGCGAATGGCGGCACCCAGAACAGCATTGGCCATATTGGGGCGGTTGATGTAGTGAAGGTAGTAGCCACCAATGATAGCCAAGGCCTGGACAGTCTCAATGTGACTGCTGCCAAAGGCATCCATGGGCAGGTGTTCCATGGCGCGGTTGTAGTAAGTGAAATGGTTTGTATCCTCGGACTTGGTGCCGGCCACGCTGCCCATAGCAAACACCATGTTCAGCAGAGCCAGCCATGGCGCGTCGGAGCGCTGGCCCTCGAGGTAGTCGGCACGGAAAGCGGTCTCGTCGAGCATGGGAATAAATGCGTGGATACGTTTAAAGTAGGCATCAATGAGCGTCTGGCCCTTCCACGACCACGAAACATGCTGCAGCTCTTTGCGGGCCGTCGATGCGCCAGTTGATGCCTCGTGTTTCTGGACCTGTAAATTCGACTGGGTCTTGGTAGCCGGAATAGTGCGCGACATCTCCACGGCGTTGTGAATAGATGCGGATGCAAGAGAGTTGCGGAGGTTCGGCTGCACCTTAAGCATAACCATCAAGGCAGCCTTGATAGAAGATGCGCCAAGGTAGGACGTTTGGCGGTCGACAGCCAGCGACAAGGCATTCACATCATCGGCCTCGGCCGGAATAGGATCATGGTCCCGGCGCTCTTCGTCCCACTCGGCACCCCGGGTCGGGATTTGTTCAAGGCTGGATAGTGTATGCTCCGACTTGAGGCACGCCGGTGATTTAAGGTCGTCCATAGGCGATGTGTTGAGAGGTGGTGACGGCAGAGCAGACAGACCCGGGTCGCCTGCGTGCGGGTCTAAGAGAGCGAGCAGCTCTGGCCGGGACAGCGGCAAAAGCGATTGCACTTCGTGGCCAGGATAGAGGCGCTTCAGAATCGACCTACACTCCTCAAGCGACTTGGAAAGCGCCTCCAAGGTTTTCCTCGAAGGGATAACCCGTTGGCGATGCTTGTCATAGAAGCAACGTTTGGGGGCACGACTGGAAAGGCATTGGCCACAGGGTTGCTTGCCGTCGCACCGACTTTGGGGAAGAGCGTCATGTTAGTGGGCTGCGCTTCCAGGGTGCCATTGGTGGAATAAGAAGGGGAGGATACCTACATTTTGCGGCGTTTGCATTCAGCACATGCGTGGGGCGTTGTGACTCTCTTGGAGGTGTTGGTTGCAACAGCCTTTGTGCCATCTTGCGAGTCGGTCGACTGTTTCCGCGGGGTGACGCCTTGAAATGTGTGGAACATGCCGGCCTGGGTCGCCACAGGGATGGTTGGCGCCATGATGGCAGTGTAGATGATGTGGCTACTGCTTGGCCGAGGTAGAAGGCCAGGCTGCGACTGGGTGTGATGTGGTTGAGTCTGCGAGACAGAATTTGTCAAGAAAATGAACAATGAAAGGACATGAGAAAGAAAAGTGCGTGATAGATGCAGCAAGTAAAGTTGATATGAGCAGAGAGTAGAACACCGCCGATCGATGATCGAGACCGGAATGGCGGGAACAGAGACGACGATGGGAGGGGGGGAGATGGAGAACTTATATCTTTTTCGCGAGAGTGTAGATGGAGATTGAGATCTAGTAAAGCTGGGGAAAGGGGGGTGGGGTGAGAAAATGAGAAGTAGTGTGAAAGGGATATGGATATGGAGAAAAGAGTAAGGAAAAGCAATAAGAACGACAAGGAGAATAAAACAAAGCGAATAATTAAACAAGACTGAAAAGAAAATTATGAAAAGAAAAATTGAAAAGAGACAATCAAAAGGCTGCGAAGAACTGGGTGAGAGATGATGAGGAAGGGCGACCCGGCGGGCGACATGAGCTGCCCTTCTCCACATTCGTTCCGCTCGTGGAGACCGGCCGAGTTGAGCAGAGCAGAAGACATGCAGACACAGGCTCGACAGGCACGCGCAGATGTAAACCCGTGTGGGAAGAGGGAGTGGAACAGGGCCCGTTAGTGAAAGGTTATTTTGGGGAAGTCAGGGGTGGAAAGAGGGGAAGATGGGAACAAGTGTGAGGGCGCCACATAGTGCGTATAGCTGGCGTCGTAAGGTTGATATAAAGTAGGGGGCGTCGAGAGTAGAGGAAAGGGATATAAGAGCGTTGGCAAAGGAGCTGTGGGAGCAGGAGGGAGTCTGATGGAGCGCGAAGGAACCATGTGAGAGACATACAGATATGAGTGGGCGGTAGAGTAAAATAGAATAGATTCCGAGTAAAAATCAAACTGGGATACCGTACAGCAGGTAAGAAGACAGCGCCGCGCAATGCCGTGCGTAGTGCATTTGGAGACAACTGCTGCTTTGCGTGTGCATTTGACTGGGGCCGCTGGCGAGGCATATACGGCTTGCATATGACTTTGCGACTTTTTTGGCCTGCTGGGTGCGCGCATGCAAGACTGCATACAATACAGAGTGCACATATGAGGGAAGCGAGACCGACCGGAAGAGGAAACAAGACGACTCAGAGGACAGCACCAGGCCACAGACACAAAGGCCAAATGCGGCGGGCGTGAGAGCGGGTTTTCTTTTTACTGTGGCGTACAAGTATAGTGCGGTATGGGGTATAAGACGCGGGATGTATTGCTGTAGCGGGTGAGGTCGAGAGGGTGTTTGTGCGCGCACGGATGACCGCATGGGAGGAGTCAGAGGGACTGGGGAGCAGAATATGTCAGAAAGAGTAGACAGGAACTCGATATTGGGGTTGTTATTACTCACAGGGGCAAAGCCGCCGACTCAACCAAGCCACGAGCACGAGGCGACGGGAAGCCGAGTGGCATTGGCCAGCATTGCTCAGGCACGGATTCCTGGGGGAAGAGAGTGGATGTGGATGGGCTGCATTGCGGCGCGTGTCGCACCACTTGGACGGAAGATGCGGACACAATTACAGGAAGAGGTTTTAAAGGGTAAAAATTGTCAACGATGGCATTTCACGATATATTTATTAAACCAGCGTCAGGCACCTGGGCGGCGCCTTCCCTTGACGGTGTAAATTAATATCGATACGGAAAGAAGCATAGACGGCGTTTACGGCGGCGACGATACATAGGCTGGGCTGATATGATAGAAGGCGCGATGGACATCATGAACGTGTAGGAAGTTGGCATAGCAGGTACGATGAGGCAGGCGGTGAGCTGTGAAGAAGGAGCAATGCGTGCTCCCCAACATAAGCACATGATATGTGGCGTTTCAGGTTTCGGAGCCAACATGAAAGTACTGTAAATGGAAGGAAGGCGACGAGAATTAGGGAAAAACGACTACCAAAAAAAACCTGTCACGAAGAAAAAGAACGGCCATAGCGGCGCACGTCCAGTCCCTGAAATATGGCAAGCGCAAGTCGTCAACGGTATTGACGATATGCGGCTCAGACCCGGAGTATTGAAGACGCAAACCGGGACCCTCTTTCGAGGATGGTCATTTTGGAGAGGATATGCACTTGCAAAGCAACGTCCTGCAGCCAATTCCCTTTGCCACTGGAGGCAGGGCGTCGTTTATCCGGCCGCGAACCATGCCATGGCAAGCGGTAAAGAAGTATGTATTATCTGGACGGGCAAGAAGCAAGCTCCGCCAGGTCCACAAACACACATACTCAAATAGGAAAGAAAGGAATAAGACAAAAAGAAAGAAAGACCTAGAGACTAACAACAACATCAACACGGAAAGATGTAGAGGCGCTAACGTCTCATGTTGCGTTGTTGGTGATGGAAAGAAGGGACGTGCAAACACCTTCCTGTAGCTACCGCCCACAGCTTCCTTACGGACAACAAGTATGTCTCGCTCTTTCTTTCACGGGGACGGTTTGTGTTCTTTCTTCTTCGGCTGACTGCCACTTTCAGTAGAGATCTGTCAATGTGGTCGACCCAGGTTCCTTCCAAGTTTGGAAAGAGGGGAAACAGCTCTTACACGGAGGAGAAAAGAAGGTTGCATCCTCAGGTGGCAATGGTGTAGGAAGATCGATGCAAGCCTTCCGCGGGCTCATACTTGACAGACGACATGGCCTGGCCCACGCGAGTCCAGACTAAACGCACAGCAAAAGCCAGCACAACAAAACGGGAGCCCAAAACGGCAGTAACGACCGGATAGACCCTTTATCCCTCCAGTCGCATAACACGAATTCTTCGTCTGCAACTCGATCTTGCCTACATGTTGCTTTCTTTTGCACCGTTCCCGCCCGGAGTCCTCCAACTATTTGTTCGCTGCTGCTGTGCCGCAGAACGGAACACAATGCAAGGCTACTACTCGCTTGCAGTCTTTGTCCACTTCCACGCCCACTCATGATATTCGCCTTCCAGAGCAAGGTCCTGCAAGTTCGGTTGCGGACGTTGATCGTCGGCTCGCAGACGATCACGAGCCTCTGATTGAGAGCAAAAAACGGGATACAAATGAAAGGCGAGGCGAGTGGCATAGAAGGGGCTGGACCGTCGATCTGGTTGGTCTCTTCCAACCTGATCCGTGATATCTTGTGAACGGTCTGTTTACGTTGACTGTATTGGAAACCAAGAAAAAGAATCAAAACTATACAGAATGCACATTCACGTCCAAGGCAAGGATCTCACAATCAAATATTGCGGCAGGATTGGCTTGGCATGCTCCAAAGGTTATCTACCAGGGGAGGCGTCGTGCCTCGTTCGCATTGCGTCTTATTCGTTGAACTGTCGCCAGTAGAGAGAAACGGCAGGATGGGCTGCGCAGATATAGAGGGAGGATACGAACAGAACTATCTTTGAATCAAGGTGCACGACATAAAATCCCTATGCACTACTCTACTTGCTTGTCTATTAGTCCCAGATAGGGAAAAGAGGCGAAGAGATAGTGATCAAGCTGACAAAAGCTTTGAGTATGGCGCAGGCGACGAGAGCCAACAGAAATCACCGCACAACAACAAAAAGCGACCACGACAGCAATGACGACAGCAGATGTTCCCAAGAACACCTACACTAATTTCCTACCTTGTCATGTGCTGCCAGATGGGGGCCAACAGGCGGCCTTTTCTGCGGCCAGGGCTCAGGCCAAGTTCAATATCGCCATTTGATCGCTTCAATCTCGCGTCCGAATTCTGGGAGTCCCTTTTACTTTCCCCTCAGATTTTACACCGTATCTTTGCATTGTTCTGACCCCTTCGTCCCTTAGTTGGAGCCGCAACTCATAATTAGGGGATTTACTACCCTTCGTTTTGACTGTTTACTATGTACTCGTATACCACCACTTTGTGGGCCGCACAATTGGTGGGCGACGGCAAGGAGGCCCCAGAAAAAGCATATATACATAGCTCAAACATGGAGAAGCCAAGAGAAAATACAAAGGGACATGGCAAAAGACGCGACATCTGCGTATTATGAAGGGACCTGGCCTCGTCATGAGAATGCGTACCTTTTCCTGTACCTTGCGGGTACCTTTTTAATCTGTCATTTTGCTTGGTTTTCGTCGTATCATTGCTGGTATTTGATTTTTATCGGATCCATTATTTTCATTGTTCACGTTGTCACTGTCGTTTATTCTGTTCTGAAATTTCGAGAAGTCTGGCCACGCTGATTTGCCACTGTCTTGTCCTCGTGACTCCGTTTTTCGTCGCCTGGACCTTGAAATGATATATCTGTATTTTATTATATTATTTCTAGGCCTCATTTACTGCGCACTTCCATGGTTCCCTTGATATATGCTTTCTAGTGCCAGCCGAGAAGATGCTGATTTGAGTTTTGCTGCCACGGCTTTCATCCCCTGTCCTGTACCTTTTAAGAATTACTTCGCCTTCGGAAAATAATGGTGCAAGAATCGTCTTGAACCTTTTATACGCACTGTTCCAGGAGGGAAAGTGGCTTTTATTATACGTTCTCTGCGGTGGCCATGTGTGATTGGATCACTGTCTAGATTTCTTATTTACTACCCCCTCAAATTTCTCATGACAGCAGCCTCATCTATGATTCCCGGAATACGACGCTACAAGGGGCTCGTGAATATCGGAAAAAACGTGGGCCAGGAAATTCTGACGGACTTGCACTTTTGAATCTGAAATCCTCCAGAAAATCCTTCAATGGTATTGATATCATCGGATGTTAATACAGGACCGATGCTCACTTCCTAGCATCGAAGATTTTAAAAAGCGTAATTAAGAACAGAAGGCTCTCATGGCCTTGATTTTGGTCTTCACGAAATATTCGCATTTTTACAATGGAGTGTGGTATCTCTGGTACATACTTTACGTGTGCCGGTCTTCTGTTTTGCGCTCTGCCTGGACTTGAGTGTAAAATCAAGCGCCTCAGCAGGAAAATCGTGAGATGGTAGTTTGAGAAAAACAGGCTACCAGCTCCAGGTCTGTTGTCGATGTTCCTTACTGCCCCCACAGAGCACACTTTAAAAAAGACGCACTCAGTTGCCCGCCGGATCACTGAACATCCGGCGTGGGATAGAACTGTTTAGAGCTGCGGGTTTTTATATCTCTCTAGCTTTTATATACTGCTGCAGTCTGCAGGTGTTCTGGATAGACGGCTTCATTGAGCCATTTTTTGCACTTACTTTCGCCTTTCCACTGCTTACATGCGTCATTGCAGAGGAGAAGAGTCTCTGTAGGAGAGAAATTTTACACACTGGCGATGAAGATGATCCCGTAGACTGTACCTATTTCATCGTAACTCTCTTCCGGTACATCGTATCTTGGAGCTGTGCCGGCACATGTACCATAGATCCAAACTCTGAAGACAGTCTTTCGGACCCAGTCCCCAACATGTACATTCAGAACATGCAGTTTATCCACAGTCATTATTCAGATGATACGATCGACAAGAAATCCTCCCCTTCTTTTCTTTTCTTTTCTTTTCACTAGAAGTGTGACCATCAAAACTGGCCTGCACTCTGTACATTAGGGGGTATAAGAGGCGTTCTTATACACAAGGCCTTTTCTACGAGCAAACCACCCTTCATCTATCAAATAGGAAGCTCCAAAATCTCTACTTATTGTTTTACTGTAGGGACGCGACGAATAAGGAAGCTTCTTGCGCCACTGTCCAGTGATAATTCAGAGGCTCAGATGTGCAGATGCACGACAGCGTGAAAACTGGTGGATAATTTCTTTCTTTACCTTTCGGCATCTAGATCCGTCAGTCCTAGTGCTATAATGTTCACGATCACATCCTGCACCTCAGATGCCTTGTCTTGGTTTTTTTCGGTGCGTTTTTCTTGATTGATTCGCATTCTTTATTTTGTCCTAATGCCACAGAAAGCTCTGTAGGTTGACGCTAAATAGATTGTATTAACCAAGAAATGTGATAGGTGAGAAAGAAAATCAAATCATCAGAGGCCACCACGGTAGAAAAGTCAAGTCATGTCGGCCCCTCAAGGCCTGCACACCATCATGCGTAGCAACGACAAGCTATGATTCCATCCCCTTCCTGCTAGGACATGCGATGGTGGCTTAAAGGAAGCTTTATTCATTTATTATTTGATTGATCTCGGAGAAGTTCGTAGAGGTAGTGATAGATGACAGAACGAAGAACACAGAGAGGACAATAAGCTTGCAAGCACCATGGCAGACCACAGAAGAGAAAAGCCCAGAATAAGATGTCGCAGTGATATTGTATTTCCTGTCAGACGTGAGATGCTTCAGACAAAGGATGCAACAGCGCGGGATTTTCAGCGTCTGGAGTCAGTGGCATGGACGGCGTTCCCGCGTCATTTTTACGCGCTCTGAGTAGTGGATATACGGAGGATTGTCGACACGTGCCTAAAGCTTGGCTTCTCACACAGTGCATCCCTGTGCATTTTTATGAAGCTGCAAGTTATACGAAGGACGCAGTGTGGTGAGGTAGGATGCACCGACTCGACTCGATATATACACGGCCGGCTCTACCTCTCTTGAGCCGTCAGTAGGCGAAACTCAGTCGACGCCGAGGCAGCCGAGATAGAACGAAGGAAGTAGGAGCCAAGTAGGAAGGGCGTGGGAGGCGAGGAAATTGATTGTGAGAAACGCGGGTGGAAGAAAATATAAATATAACACGATAAAATCAAAATCAAAAGGATTAACTTAGGAGAAGCCTTCGTGGTGTGGACCGACCAAAAAGAGAACATGAAGCTCGCCCAGCTCGGAATTGCAGAAACTTGTAGATTAAAAACCAGCCGCTCTTTTTCTTCCATTTCTCTCTTCTTTCACATATTTCTTCTCAACATTTTCCTTTCTGTCTAGTATCCTCTACTTTCCTCAACGTCCACCTGTTCATGTGTCAGGCGTTGCCTACCAAAGGTCATCTATTTCTAGTACTCTGATTGGCCAACGGTAGCCCCACCCATGTCTAATAACACAGCTTGTTAATATTGCCCTGCTGTCTATTTCTGAAATCGGCTCCAGCTTTTTCCCTCTTCCTTTTCCATTTTACCTTTTTTTTCCTGCTCTTTCTCTTGCAATTATTACATCTGCCTATTAACACCTGCTAGAGACTGGGCAGACCCCATCAACCTGAGGACGATCTCGTTCATGCCCTGGCCCAGTGGCTGGTCAGCCCCCCTTCCTTTTGCTGTGGCAGGCCACCCCATTCCCCAGGATATTTTGTGCCTTCCATAACACGGTTGTGAATCGTACATTTTGGGGTAGATTGGGGGATGCAACACTGGCCAGTGTGCGCCCAGAGGCTCACCGTCCCGTGTTCCGACCACGACTCAATCTGCCTGCTTCTACTGTTCCTGTATCTTTATGCGGCATGCCTCTACGACGCATCTCGTATTGACAATGGCATTGATCGGAAACATCGTGAGAGCGTGTGTCCATCAATCTCTGGCATCAAAATATCAAGATGCGACACAACAAATCGACTGCCTATTTTTATTTTATTGACGTCATAATTCTTGTCGCGCGATAAACGGCAGGAACGATCTACAACGAACGGCGACCACCACCAAAAACAGTTACAGCGGCCCTACCTTCGTCAACAGAAAGGAGTAGTCGGCTGAATGTCCGGTTGACGGGCAGTGTCTTGGATCGCAAGGCAGTTGCGATCCTCACACCGGTTGGTCTAGATGGGTTGTTTTCTTTGCCCCTTTTGTGCTCCCCTAAAACGACAAGCTGGAACCAACAGTTCTTAACGGCACCAACAACTGCCAACAACACCCTCAAGACGACGAATGGCGAATCCCATAGTCTTCTAAAAGGGAAGCCTTTCGAGAAACTGCTCCCCAGAGATCCAGTTTGCGGTCTGCTCACATGACAACCTCGGCATATTTAATTGCTGTGGTGAAGTGGCGTGGAAGCAAGGAAGGGGAAAACAGTGCCAAAAAGCTCTCGTCGTCCTTTCCGCGCGCTCCATCTCCTACAATTGTTTTTTTTTTCGTGTTTTTTCGCGCGTGTGAGGCCCGTCCGCCCACCATGCACGACTTAATCTAATGAAGTTCCGACAACACACCGCGTCATCCACTCACAGCAGCTGCTCGACCGTGTTAAGCCCCACTCTTAAGATGGGGAGATGAAGATGAGGAGGCGAAAATGAGGCTGGGGATGTCCCCTGGTACGTCCTCTGCACAGTTTATTAATATTGCGTCCATGGCCTCGCTGACTTGATATTTCTTTTCCACAACGAGTCTTATGATATGCATCAACCTCGTTCTATCATAACACAGAGACCAACTTCATAACACGAACACGCGCCCACCAGAAGAAATACGAGTACAGAACCTCCAAGAAGTCGACCAACGCGGCCAGGTCGTCAGTTCCCCATGGTCGACCCTCTGAAATGATTTTATGGTACCCGCGACAATCAGCCGGCGGGATCAGCTGCCTCTATCCCCACCCTTCAGGAAGAAAATAATGACAGCCAGATAGCCGCTGTGGCCCTGCCCAGAATTTTCAACTACAGGATGCATGCTATAATTTTGGCTGCTAGAACAGTCCATGCTATTGTGTTCTTATACACGTCAAAGAGCATACCTCAGGTAGCCTTATAGCATTGATTCTTTCATTGGCTCGCTGACTGCACAACGTCCTCTGAGCCGCTGTCCACGTTTCCTCTCTCCGTATTCCAGGCACATATCTTCTCCTGGGAAGTTTATGCTCTGTAACGTCGTGTCTGTATTGGTTGTAAAGGGAGGGCTACCGTCAAGCATGACAATAAAGCACTGCACAAATCGACTTGTCAACTGCCACCAACAAACATAGTTGTTGCAGCCGTAGATCTGTCAAAAAGCGAGAATATGATCGTGGTTTCATGGTACACAGATTTATTCCAAACAGAGGCTCCTTGTATTTATTGCCGAGATGAATCCCTCGGCTTCACCATACATGTCCGCTTGTGAGAATCTAGGGTGAATACAATCGAAACTGACGATTTCCATGATAAGTTAAAAACAAACAAGAAAGGGGTCTCGGTGGGAGCCGAGGAGGATTCCGTACTCTCTCTCTCTCTCTCTTATTTCTTCTCAATGGCATGGCCCTGTGTTCATATATGTCTCTCATAAAGACATATCGGCACACGCGTCCGATCGTACCTGGACTAACTACTAGGCCGATATCAGAGCCGCGCATGGACAGGGAGTCCCCTATTTCACAGTAAATAAATAAATAATCCGAAAAAGAGGCCGAACGCAAGAAATGAAGAAAGATGAGCAGATTGCACAAGGAGGTGGCCGAAAAGCTTGGCCTTGCTGCTCATTTCGGGTGTGCTGTATTTTTATTAATCCTGAATCTTATTCCTAGCCTCACACGAAAGTTTCTTGTCACACATTTGTTTTATTCATTTACATTTTCTTATAGCATGACGATATATTTTCCTAGAAAGAGTAGCATAGAAATGAAAACTAAGAGTCAGGTTGGTTGATGTTTTTTTTTCTTCTTCGTATTTTACACCGATAGAACATAGAGGAGAGAAAAAAATTGTTGGATAATTGCAATACGTTATCATCGGTGTGTGCCTCAACTCTCAGGGTAATGAAAATATTAAAGTTTCCCGGCCGGTGTCAGGACCGCTGACAACTCCATATTCCAGACAAAAAAGGTCCTATGTCACAGCTGTACCTTTTTGTCCCCCATTTCCTCGCTAGTTTTGCTCCGTCAAGACAAACGATGTCACACTCATATTTTATGTCCAAAAATTGATCGAGACAGAGAAAGTGACAGCGCATACATAATCTTGGTACTGCATTTTATTCTCAGTACCATCGTCACATCCATCGTCACAGTTTCTGTCAACCGGAAAGGACTTGCGGTCCGACAAATGCTCCGTGCCGAATGTCGTACACCCTATCCGTGTACTTGATTTTAAAAAAATTGGTTGGCTTCATATATTTCTCAGTGTAAAGCCCACCTTCCAGAAGGCTCATTTCACTCTATCCTGACATTGGCTACCAATGCCTACAGTGAGCCGCCTTATTTTTCTTCTCCACATTGTGTGCGTGTAGACCCCATCCCCTTTCAATATCAAAAGCCGCCAGGGGCAAGCCGTCCGTCAATAAGAAGCCGCAGGAGGTCCTTGGCATCTTTTGTTAATCATTTTGCTTGTAAATGTGACTTTACTGTCCTTCTGAGGTCTGGAAAACCAATGAAATTCTCAATGACATTATTTTAGGCGCCCGGTTTGATGTGACCCATGGATTGACCATTTTACACACGTCTTCACTAGATGAATTCTGAGAAAAATCCAAAGAAAAAAGACAGCAAACTAAACAAAACAGATCAATCTAGGCATCTGAGTGGTAAGTCCAGATAATTGTTTGAGGTCTGGAATTATGAGCAGTCAGATGCGATCAGCGGCTTCCATCTAGATCTTGGCCTGCTCATCACCGTGTCACTTTTGCCCTTCAACGATCCGCTTCGCTTCCTCCTTGTAAAGTTGGATTTGAGACTGTACAAGTTCAAAAACGAGATCAACTGCGGATGTACCTCACGGGAAACAATGGATAAAAAAATACAGAAGGCGGGGGAGAGCCGCAGTGCCGAGCCCAAGCGCCGGCTTTGCTCTCTACTCGTCCTTTTATTTCATGTCGTCTCCGTCTTTCGTTGCGATTCTTTCGTCTGAATATTTATCTGAATATATGTAGGCTTCCTGCCTTTCCCCGCCCCCAGTTGAGCCGTCCACTCACCCGGATTGGGGTGCAGTGCAGCATCTGCCACGTTTTCCCCCCGCCCCGTGGTGGTGCCGTATGGTGCCGTTACGCTGCCGTCTTTTCTCTACCCCGTGTCTGTTGTCTGTGTATTTGTCTGCTTTTGGATAGACTGGTGACGAGAATGGACAGACGGGCAGACGAGATGGGGTATGGATGCGCGAAATATGCATAGCCGGGTGAGCAGCACAGACTAAAAAAAGCAGAGAGCACAGGAAAAGTATAAAGTACGCACAGCCAGCCAGCCATCCTGGACCAATTGCGTTGTTTTCTTGCTTCCTCCACGTTTTCTCTCTTCCGTCTCCTTCTTTGCTGTCACCCACCATCTCGACTTGGTTTTAATTTACCTTCTGCCCGTTTCCCCCGTCTCCCCGCTCTACCATACCTCCTACCCTAAATGTAGCTCAAAAACAACAAGAAGGCAATGAATCCATGTCCTTGCACTAAGTCTGACTTGCCACGATGATCCTTGACAGTGTGGCTATATCGTTGCATACGTTCAGCTCCTGGCATTGGTCTCATTTCTTTAGATTGATATGGAGTATTTCTTTTTTGTTGTCATTGTCATGTCTCCTCGTTATGTATCATTTAATGTCTGGAACCTTCTCCAATCTCCTATCCACTGCTTCCCTTTACCCCTTATAAGCGCAAAATCTGGCATCGGCTCGTAATCCCGTCAAAGATGCATGTGTTGTCGATCGGCACGTACTGCTTCGTGATGATCTTGATCATCTCTTGCGCTACCATGCCGCCCGTCAGCGCCGAGATGTTGTGCAGCTCGCCGCCATCCGTCCGGGCCAACTCCTTGGCGATCTTGGTCACACGCTCATGCTGGCTGGCACCCGGCACAAGCTGGTCAATGTCTTTGATGATCGTCTCGGCTGACGACGATGGAGCGTGTGCTGTCGCCTGCAGTGCCAGATAGATGGGGAACAGCGACAGGGGGGTCATTGTGATCTCGGCGTTTTCGTCGCTGGCCATTTCCTCTTCTGCAGAGTGTTAGTGCGCTGGGGTAGTAAAATCACGGAAAGAGAGAGGTTACACACCAAAGATCTTTACCAGACGGTTCTCGCCGGGCGGGGTGGCGTTGATCAACTTAACAAAGGCGGCGTTCTTGCAGAACAGGTCGACCTCACCTGGGTCAATGTCCTTGCCACCTGGCACGGCCTGCACCGTTCCAAGAACCTCGGCCGCATCCTTACGCGCCTTGGTCTTGTAGATGGTCTGCAGCCTGATGTACACCTTGGACTGCGCCTTCATGTCGGGGACCTTGCCAGACAGAGGAAGTGCTTTGTGCTTCTCGTAGAACTGCTTGACAGCATTTGCAATAATCCAGAATCCAGATTTGAGCTCCTGGGCCTGTTAGTACATACGCAACAGAATAACGCTGCAAATAGGGGAGGGGGGTGTGCGCGTACAAATCCCTTTGGCTCGTATTCAAACACTTCCCGGAGACCTGACGGTAAGGATGGCCTGTCAATGTTCCGCAAAACGGCACCCACGGCCTCATCAAAGTTCTCCTCGCCACCTTCCGGGTCATTTCTGCGCGCCGCGTCTGCGACAGTCTGCCGGAATGCTGTCTTCTCCTTGTATGCCGTCGGGTCCTTGCCGTCGTGTGACTCGCGCCAGCGCTCCAGATAGTATAGCAGGATTGCAATATATGGCAGATGGCCATGCTCGTGAGCGTCTAGAGTGTCGATATTGGCCGTCAGCTCGTGAGCAAATTCGGTCAGCTCCGACCACGGCGCCAGGAGTCGGAGGTCTGTTGTAGCCGTCTCGTCTGGGTGTGTATCGACGATGGGGAAGGCACCGGGTAACCGGATGCGGAAGTACGAGTAGAAGCCCGCTGAGTGGACAGAGACGAGCGGCGTCTTGTGCTCTTGTCCGTATTTATGAAGGAGGTCGAGCGTGTCTTGCTGGACGGGGTGGGCATAGAGGATCATGGTGAATGTCGGTGACGTCTCGAGCAGTTTGGTCAGGTCAAGGCTTGCCTGGAACGAGCAAGGATTAGCTTGTACTTATATCTTCCGTCCCCTTGATCCCCATCATCAGCATCTTCCAACATACCTCTGGCTTTGGGTGCCATTCACCCTCGACCTCTGGGTTGAGCTCCAGCAGAAGCTCCGTGCAGCTCTGCGCACGCGACTTGCCAAGGCTGGCCTCGTCGAGGAAGAAGTTGACGCCCAGGTCAGCCTCCTCAACCACCGCATCATCGAAGATTGTAAATCGTCCAATTCCTAACTTTGTCAGCCTCAGGTCCTGGCACAGTATCCATCCAGCTTACATATCCATGACCTACCGGGCAGGATGAGGTTCTTCAACGCCTCGACAACCACTGTGCCACTGCCCGAGTTCAGCACCAGGATGTTAGCCGACTCCAGAGCCGACTGACCACTGGCAGCCCACAAACGAAGCTGTCGGTCATATTTCCGTTCCTTTTCGGACGGGCGGTGCAGGATGGGCGGCGTCTGGCTCGCCACAATTTCGGTCATTTCGGCGCCGGCGGGGACAACCGCAAGTTGGCAACGCTCGCGCTGTGGGGTAGGGGAGGTAGATAGTGGTCGGTGGGAGTTTCTGCTGTGTGTGTAAATTGCTGGCTTTAGATCGTAAAAGTTAACATAGTTGAAGGTTGAGGAGTTCGTCGCGTGCCTGCCTTTCCTGTCTGTTGGTCGATTGGTTTGTCTCAATGGCTGGATTCCTGCCTACGGAGTACAGGTGTCAGTGTGGAGGGGTTGTTAGCGGGCCTGGCGGGCAGGAGCTCCCTTGCCTTCAGGGGAGTTCTAAGGCGGCCGTTGATTGGTTTAGTGGATCTAGGCATGGAAAGCGTAACACAGCCGCTAAAAAGGCGGTCGCCATTTCCCTTATCGATAAGAACTTCTTGCCATTCTGCGATAAGATAGTCTAGAAATTTTTTGAGATGGCCCAGAGAACTGTAGCCGCCCAAAACAGCAGCGCAAATTTTCTGCCAGGCGTTCTTACCTCGACTTTTTCTGTTGTCTTTCCGCCATCCGATCTCTTCTTTCAACGAACCGACATCACGACCCACGATTTTCGCCAAGTGATGCGGCAAGATGGAAGACCAAGCCCATAAGCCCCATCGCAAGTCGAAGGAGAAGAAGAAGCATTCGGGTGAGTTTCTTTTCCTCATGCTCGTGCTGCCATCGCATCAACCATCGACATCGTCCTGACTGACTTTTATAGGACCCAATCCCAAGGCTTTTGCTTTTTCGAACCCCGGCAAGCTTCAAAGAAGCGCCGCCCGGTCTCACGATGTGAGTGATTCAAAGATGCCAATCGACTATTGTAGCTAAGCCTGCCATGTATACTGACACCTCCTTTCTCCCAGATCAAAGAAAAACGCCTTCACGTCCCCCTCATCGACCGTCTTCCCGATGAACCGCCACCGCGCCTCGTCACCATTGTCGGCCCGTCCGGCGTGGGCAAGACGACCTTGATGCGCTCTATGATCCGCCGCTACGCCAAGGAAACCATCACCGACCCCCAGGGCCCCGTCACCGTTGTCACCTCCAAGAAACAACGCCTCACTTTCCTCGAGTGCCCCAACGAGCTCGAGGCCATGGTCGACGTCGCCAAGGTCGCCGACATTGTCTTGCTCATGATCGACGGCAACTATGGCTTTGAGATGGAGACGCTCGAGTTCCTCAACGTTCTGGCCGCCACCGGTATGCCGGGTAACGTCTTTGGCGTGCTCACGCATCTTGACCTGTTCCGCAAGCCGCAGGCACTCAAGGACGCCAAGAAGCGCTTAAAACATCGTCTGTGGAACGAGTTGTACCAGGGCGCTCATCTTTTCTATTTGTCGGGTGTAATCAACGGCCGCTACCCAGACCGCGAGATCCACAACCTGTCGCGTTTCCTGTCCGTCATGAAAAACCCGCGCCCCCTCATCTGGCGCAACTCCCATCCCTACGCCGTTATCGACAGTTTCCGCGATGTCACCCACCCCACAAAGATCGAAGAGGACGAGCTGTGCGATCGCTCTATTGCCTTCACCGGCTACCTGCGTGGTATCAACTTCGCCGCCCAAGGCCAGCGTGTACACATCCCCGGTCTTGGCGACTTTACGGTTGCCAAGATGGAGGCGCTTCCCGACCCGTGTCCGACACCAGCCATGGAGCAGGCCGCGGCGAAGGCTACCGGAAAGACCGGCCGGCGACGCCTTGACGAGAAGGACCGTAAGCTGTACGCACCCATGTCCGACCGCAGCGGCCTCAAGATCGACGGTGACGCCGTGTACATCTACCGCGAGAACGGCTTCACGTTCGACAAGGACGCTGTTGGTGTGGAGCGCAGCGAGGGTGAGGAGCTGATTATCGGTCTGCAGGGCGAGCGCAAGCTGCTGGGTGAGACCGAGGAGGGTGTGCAGCTGTTCTCCAAGGGCCGCAGAATTGTGGCTGAGGAGCTCAACTCGGGCCGCAAGGAGCAGCGCAATGCCCGCCTGGCTGACAACGTCGAAGGCGAGGATGACGGGTACGATGACGACGGCTCGTCTGACGAAGAGAGCGACTTTGCCAACGGCGACGGCGAATTCGACGAGGATGAAGAAGACGAAGAGTTTGAAGAAAGCGAATTCGACGAGAAGAAGCTAGGCAAGATGTTCCGCAACCGGGGCGGCGACCGCAACGGCGGCGACGATAACGGCGAGGAACTCGAGTTTGCTGACAGTGACTCGGACCTTGGCTCGCTCGACGGCGACGAGGGCAACGACTTTGATGATGACGAGGACGCGGCAATCCGGTGGAAGGACAACATGCTGGAGCGGGCACGAAATGCGCACAAGCGGAAACGGCCGTTCCAAGTGAAGGACCTGGCACGGATGTTGTACGATACCTCTATCTCGCTCAGCACGGTCGCCAAGCGCTGGCGCGGCGAGGAGGAGCCCGAGGAGGAGGCCGAAGACAACATTGAGGAGGAGGACGACTTCTTCAAGAAGACTGAGGAGGCTGAGAAGGCCGAAGACAACACTGAAGACCGCTCTCTCCCAGTGGTCGACAACGACGAGCTCAAGTCCCGCTGGACATCAGATGCGATTGAGGCGCTGCGGTCACGATTCACGTCCGTCAAGTCCAAGAAGAGCGGCGGTGGTGACGATGACGAGAGCGGGTTCGACGATGAAGACGGCGACGATGACGACGACGAGAGCCCATTCGGCAGCGACGCCGAGGGTGGCTCCGACAGTGAGGGTGACGGCGACTTTGAGGATCTCGAGACGGGCGAAAAGCACGGCCCGCGGAAAGACAAAGCCGAGAAGGCCGAAGCCGCGAACTTTGAGGACGAGCGCGACAAGAACGCACGACGCAAGCAGGAGCTGCGGCTGCGGTTCGAGGAGGAAGATCGCGAGGGTCTGAACAACGCCAAGGCGCAGGCACGGAAAGAGGCCGGCACGACGGCCGACGAGTTTGGCGAGGATGACTGGTACGACGCACAAAAGTCACTTATCCAGAAGCAGCTTGACATCAACAAGGCCGAGTACGACGAGCTAGACGACCGGCAGCGTGTGGCCGTCGAGGGTTTCCGCGCAGGCCAGTACGGCCGCATGGTGCTCGAGGGTGTGCCGGCCGAGTTTGTGCGCATGTTCCAGGCACGCATGCCGCTCATCGTGGGCGGTCTAACTGCGACAGAGGACCGTTTCGGTTTCCTACAGGTGCGCATCAAGCGCCACCGCTGGCACAAGCGCATTCTCAAGACCAACGACCCGCTCATCTTCTCGCTGGGCTGGCGGCGGTTCCAGACGATGCCCATCTACAGCATTTCGGACTCGCGTACGCGCAACCGCATGCTCAAGTACACACCGGAGCACATGCACTGCTTCGCGCAGTTCTACGGCCCCTTTGTGGCGCCCAACACGGGCTTTGTGTGCTTCAAGAACTTTTCGGCCTCGGCACCCATCAACCAGCAGGGCCTGCGCATTGCCGCGACCGGCAGCGTGCTGAGCGTGGACGAGTCGACGGAGATTGTCAAGAAGCTCAAGCTGACGGGTGCGCCGTACAAGATCTTCAAGAACACGGCGTTCATCAAGGACATGTTCAACTCGGCGCTCGAGATTGCCAAGTTTGAGGGTGCAGCCATCAAGACGGTGTCGGGCATCCGCGGTCAGATCAAGCATGCACTCAAGCAGGAGGGCGCGTTCCGTGCCACCTTTGAGGACAAGATCTTGCTGAGTGATATTGTGTTCTTGCGCGCGTGGTTCCCGATCAAACCGCACCGCTTCTACAACCCAGCCAACAACTTTATTGGCTGGCAGCCAATGCGCCTGACGGGCGAGATCCGCCGCGATGCCGACATTGCCACACCGCAGCAGCGCAACAGCCAGTACCGCACTGTGGTGCGCCAGGAGCGCCACTTCAACACGCTCAAGGTGCCGCGCCAGCTGGCAGCGTCGCTGCCGTTCAAGTCGCAGATTGTGCAGACCAAGAAGCAGAAGAAGACGACGTACATGCAGAAGCGTGCGGTGGTGGTCGGCGGCGAGGAGCGCAAGGTGCGCAACCTGCTCCAGAACCTCACAACGATCCGGCGCGACGTCACGCAGAAGCGGGCGGCCAAGAAGGAGGAGAAACGCGTGGAGCACCGCAAGGCTGTGGCAGATGCCGAAGAGAAGCGTGCAGCACGCGAGAAGCGCGAGACCAAGGAGTTCTGGAGTCGCGAGGGCAAGAAGCGGCACATGCAGGCAGAGGGCGGCGGCGGCGGCAAGCGTCGTCGTGGTTAAGGGAGTGGATCAAACTGTTGTTGGAGTGGAGGCGGACAAAAAGCATGTTCCCAGGTGGAATAATCGGCAGCGTGGAAATTTTTGTACAGTATTTATTCACATTTTCACATTGTCATTTCGTCATTTGCTGTTTATTGTCTGTTTACTTTTTACTTGATCATTGTCATTTTGGCTCTTGCGGGAGTTTCTTCATACTTTAAAAATAGATGGCATTTTCCTTTACATTATATTATATCGTACAATTAAACCTGAAGTAATCAAATAAAAATACCCTAAAACACCCTATGCTCCTGTCATGGAGCCACCATGCGCATCTTCATTACCGTCAGCTCAGAACTCCTTGCCCATGAACCATCTGGCGTCTGTCGGTAGCACAGCAACTTGCCGTCGTCGCCCACGCTGCCCAAGATCTGGCCGTCATCGTCAAAGGAGACACGCCATACGGGCGTCCGGTGGTTCTCTAGCTTGGACAGCTCTCGTACTGTGTGTCGCACCTGTCCTGCCTCGCCTGTCCAGCGCCGGTCGGCTGCTGATATGCCGCCGTTGTTTG
>JANSLP010000418.1:0-25373 GCA_029298735.1 Ophiostoma sp. CBS 140.51
CTATAGATTCTGCCGTCGAATGACAGTGTGCAGGGCCAGTGCCGGCTGCAGTAGATGAAACAAGGGGTGCGAGAGAGGAGAGACACGAGGAGAAACATGGACGCAAGAGAAAGTGAAATACTACGATATACACCATTTCCTTTTGCAGCTAATAGCGATATTATGCAATGGTAATCCCGGTATCGGAACAGAAAGTGTTTTTGTGAAAGAGTTAAAGTCACAATTTGTTTTTCCTGTGAAGAACTTGGCCAATTAGATGATGTCGGCCCTCGGCATTTTAGCTTGCGACCACCACGACTCGACTGCTGGGGTTGGAGGTGGCCGATACAACAACACAACAAAGTACACTAGCATCCTTAAATCGTCAATCATGCCAATAACGTTTTCTAGAATATCTACATTTTCGGAGCTTGAGAGTTGCTTCTATTGTCAACATATCGTTCTTCTTCAACACATCCATCAAAAGTCTTCTTCACCACGCCACCATGGCATCGCAACCTATGCCCGTTCCCTTCGCGGAGCCGCCATGGCTCACGGGTTTGCCCTCGCCCTACTACAATGAGTCGCACAGAAAATGGCAAAAGACGTGCCATGACTTTATTGGCGAACATCTCCTGCCCTATGCCCTTGACTGGGAAACCGAAGGCGAAGTGCCGGACCACGTCTTCAAGACGTTTTCGAAACACAACATGTTGATCCCGAACTTGCCTGCTCCTCTGCCAATTGAATTTTTGAAGCGCATGGGCATTCACGAGCTAAAGGGCGGCTTGAAAGTGGAGGACTTTGACTACTTTCACTTTTCCGTCTACATCAACGAGATGCGGCGACTTGGCATCAGTGGACCGGCATCGTCTCTGGCCACCGGCATGGCATACGGCATGCCGCCCGTCATTACCTACGGATCCAAGGAGCTCCAGGACCGTATTTTGCCGGAGCTCATCCGCGGCGAGAAGAGAATTTGCATTGCCATCACGGAGCCGGATGCTGGTAGTGACGTTGCCAACATTTCCACGACGGCCGTGAAGAGTGAATGCGGCAAATACTACATTGTCTCGGGCGAGAAGAAATGGTGAGGAGTGAAGCAAGAACGGACTTGTGAGAAGCGATGCTAACATTTACTAGGATCACCAACGGTGTTTGGTCCCATCATGCGACAATGGCTGTCAGAACTGGTGGTCCTGGGGCCCCGGGTCTCTCTCTTCTCGTAGTCCCCCTCCTTGGCCAAGAAGGCGTGTCTATGCGTCGCATGAAGACAAGCGGAGGAACCACTAGTGGAACCACATACATCGACCTGGAGGATGTCAAGGTTCCAGTCGAGAATCTCATTGGCAAGGTAAGCTATCCGCAAGGCCATGCGTCTGATGTAACTGCTTATTGACATCAAATAGGAGGGCGAGGGTATGAAAATGATCACGACAAACTTCAACCACGAGCGCCTCGGTATTGCCATTGGAGTGACTCGTTCTGCCCGTGTCGCTTTGTCTTCTGCCTTTGCGTATGTCCTGAAACGAGAGGCATTTGGTGCCCCGTTGATGGACCAGGCCGTTGTTCGCAATCGTCTAGCCAGGTGCGGTGCCGAACTGGAGTCTCTATCGGCTTGGATTGACCAGCTGGTGTATCAAATGTCTAGAATGACAAAGAAGGACGGCAATAAAGAGCTTGGTGGCCAGATGGCCCTTGCCAAAGCAAAAGCGGGTATGGTGGTCGATGAATGCGCCCGGTGTGCTGTGCTGCTTTTTGGCGGAAACGGCTACACGAGGACTGGGCAGGGCGAGCTTGTGGAAAAGATCTATCGTGAAGTCCCCGCTGCTCGTGTGCCGGGAGGAAGTGAAGATGTCATGCTGGATTTGGCCGTGCGGCAGCTTGTCAAGAACTTCCAAGCCAAGACCAAGGCTCTTGGGAAGCAGAAGATCTAGAGCCCCGTCGGCATGTTTTGCAGTCCAGTATCATACTTTCAACATAAAATTGGAATATTCCTGTTAACAAACTACTATGCCATGAATTGAATGACCACTGAATTCACGACAATAAAATAAGTCAATGATCACCGAGGCAGAAGCAGCCATTCTAGATGCTATATTGAAGCTAGAAACAAGTCACGTATAACCAACAGCCGTGCCGAGGACATATTAAAAAAAATAGACCAATGAGATAACAGAACAGCATCTGGTCCACAACTCACATTTGGCGACATATTTAAACAGCAAAGTATGCGGAGAGAACTTCAAGTGATATATTTATTTACCAAACACCAAAAGCAAGACGCAAATTTACAGAACTTCACAAAAGTAAAGATGCCCCCGACAGGTACATTCGAGAGCGGCACCGTGGACCAGATCCGCCGCATCTACGACGAAGAGGCCAAAAATCCACCCGTTCCCCGCACGTTTGGTGACATCCCATTCTCTTACGAGGTCATCACTGCGGAGTGGTTAACTGCCACGTTGGCCCACAATGCCGCCACAAAGTGTGCTGTGGTCAAAACTTTCAAACTAGGACCCAAAGATGATGGCTCGGCCAACCGCCGCCGCATAGAGCTGGAGTGGGAGGGCGAGGATGCAGACAAGCTCCCCACGTCCGTGTTTTGTAAAGCAGCCCACTCTGTGAACAACCGCATTATCCTTTCTGTGGGAGGCACAATCACAGAGATTACCTTTTACAAGGAAGTGCGCCCTCGCATCGACATTGAGGCCCCGTCTGCCTACTTTGCCGACTACGATCCACAGTCGTGGGCGGCCATGATCATCTTGCGCGACATGGGCCCCGAAACGCATTTCTGCACATACCAGACGATTCTCACAAAGAAGCAGTTTACTGAGCAGATCCAAATCTTGGCCAAGTTCCATGGTCGGTTCTATGAATCACAGGAGCCCTTCTTTAGCCGCCTGCTCAAGTACAAGCAGAGGTTCCAGAACCTGATTGATGTCGGGGCCGAGCACGCCTGCATCAACGGTTTTGAAGAGGCCAAAAGCGGCATTCCTCCGCGCCTCTTTTCCAGAGCCGACGAAATCTGGCCCGCAACGGTCAAATCTGTCGAGCGCAATGCATCTCTCCCACAGACAGCAGTTCATGGTGATGTCCATCTAGGTATGTGGACTCTGTGTCTTTTAGTTGACAACTTAACATAATTGACGACATATTACTGACGAGATTTGCAGGCAACTGGTACATCACCCCCCAGGGATCTATGGGTCTCACAGACTGGCAGGCGATGGCCAGTGGCCACTGGTCCCGCGATCTGGCTTATGTCATGGGCACGGCGGTTCCAACATCCAGCCGCCGTGAGTGGGAACATGAGATTGTGGAGCTGTACGTATCTGAGTTTGAAAAAGCAGGTGGGCCCAAGACGACGGTGGAGGAAGCGTGGCTCGAGTTGAGGCGCCAGTCACTCGGTGCTCTGGCCTACTGGACCCTGACCTTGACTCCCTCGGAGAATATGCCGGACATGCAGCCAGAGCCGGTGTCTAGGGTGTTTATCAGCCGCATTTGCGCCATGATGGATGACCACAACGTGCTCGATGCGTTTGACTTCTGATTTTAGGGAGGTAATGCCAAGCTTGCAGGCTTACCGTTCAAACAAAATGCAGAGGGGTACATGACCAAAGTACGCCAAGGAGTGATCTAGTCAGGCAAAATCAAACCAGCTTTATCAAAACAAATAAATTGTGTGATATTATATGTAATTCTCTAGGGTATTGTCAATGTATACTCTAACCAGTTTACAAGCCATTCTCTACCATCAGTCCTCCTCTAAGTCCTAACCAAAGTCAAGAAGTCAAGCCCTGGCGTGGAGAGTTCGATATGATTTAGTTGTTGGGAGAGTCCTCGGCGTTCACCTCCTGGAGGACCTTGACATCGCCATCCTTGCCCTCGGCCAACTTGAGCACCTCAATCAGCTGAGTGCCGCCGGCAGGCCAGTTGTTCTGAGCAGGAACCTTGCCGCTCAAAATCTCTGCGGTGGTGAGCTTGGATCCGTAAAACTCAGCGTTGGTGTCGGGCTTTTCCTTAATCACAGTGCCGTCCAGCGTCAGTCCGCCGTAGAGACCCTTTGATCTGGTGTAGGTCAAGACG
This sequence comes from Ophiostoma sp. CBS 140.51, assembly GCA_029298735.1. Taxonomy (NCBI): domain Eukaryota; kingdom Fungi; phylum Ascomycota; class Sordariomycetes; order Ophiostomatales; family Ophiostomataceae; genus Ophiostoma; species Ophiostoma sp. CBS 140.51. Next base: position 4,072 of record JANSLP010000418.1, read on the forward strand.
GGCTTGAGGTCCTTGAGGTCGGCTGTACCGCCAATAGGGCCAGCAGCGATGGAGGCTCCACCACCAAAGGACATTTCCGGCTCCGTGTAAGTGTCCACGGCGGCCTGTGTGTTAAGCACGCACACACAGTCGAACATGTCCACGCCGTACGCGAGACCGATGCCACCGGTCCGCACTGAGAAGGCAGACGGAGGCGACCACGTGCCATCAGGTAGACGGGCAAAAACAACACCCGACCCGCCAGAGCCAGCAAAGTACATGGCGGCACGGAAGCCTGTGAAGATAGCGAGGCCCTTTGCATTGGCGATGACCTGCTTAGGGATCTTGTCCTTCTCTGTTTTATTCTTAGTACTATGCATGGAGTTCAAAAAGGGGATTGGGTAGCACATACCAACGAAGCCCTTAAGGATCTTGGCTGCCTTGTCGCACTCCTTCTGGAGGGCTGTTCTCTTGATGGCACCCATGATGTATATGTTGTGCTTGAAGAAGAATGTGGGATTCGGTGGTTGTGGAGCGAGGCAAACTGGGAGAATAAGCCGAGTATTCAACGTTGACTGTGATGGTTGAGTTGTTGTTGGATATGAGGATAAGAAGGATAGAAATCATCGGTTGCAAAGGCTTTCTTATATAATCTGGTCGCTCTGCTCAAAAGAATCTTTTAACCGTCGTCACCAGCATGTAATACTTCATACCAAGCAAAGCATAGCCCCCTTCTCTGTCTCGTCCGAAGTGCTGCCTGTGTACGGAGTACAACCAGTCAATTGCGTGGGACCCATATTTATGCAGATGATTCCACATTCACTTTAAGTCTCGGGAGCAGCCGAAAAGTTTGGAATCAGACTGGATTTCGACACTAAAACCATGGAATATTACATCGGTATTTGGCATTACAGCCCATCCTTTACCGCGCAATACTTTGTATAACAAATGTAGCGACACCAGACTAAAACGGTGATATTTTGTTTGCGATCGTAGTGTTGATTGCAAACCGTCAACCAATCAGCGCCGAATAATCGACCCCATATTTGGGCGATCTACAAACCCCCAAGGGCGCGATCGAGAAAACGACATTAGGGGTGGAAAGGCTGAAAGATGGGATGAGAATGGAAACGGTATTTCCTAAAGAGGAAAAGAAGATAAATGGACGTATGTTAAATTATTTACGTCGTAATACTGTTTTTCGCTGAAACGCAAAAGTGCATGCCGAAAGAAGGAAATCCCCGGGTGGAGAGTTTTGATCTCCATTTGGGGCTTAGTATCTACCACTACACTTCCTAGTTCGCCAACATTTTGCTACCAAAGCGACGTTGATAAACTTCTGTCATATTCGTATTCAATGGGGAAATTTCTCTTTTCTCTGAGATGAGAGATACTTTGAATATTTCATCTAGGTGTTCTTAACCCCGGTCTCGGTTTTATCCACAGCGGCAGCTTTTGCCTGCAATCTCCGCTTGTATGTTATCTCCATGCTCTTCTTACACTTTTCGCTCGTGTACTCGGTACCCTTCTTGACCGGATATTGACCAGGAAGGACCTCGATGGCCTCGGCGTGTGTGGTGTTTGCACCCAGAAGTGACTCGAAAGTTTCGTCAACAAATTTCGGGCCCGACTAGCAGCCCCTTCTTCTCTGCCTTATCGTGGAAGTCGCCTGTGGAAATGCCTGTTCTCACTATCCCGGGGCATACGGCGTTGAGGGAGATTTTCTCCTCCACGAGCAGCTTACCCATCGAGCAGACAAACCCGACGATGGCGCTATAATATGCATTAGCTGAATACCCCGGACTAGGTCGTATTTGAAAAACTCATTTCTTTGACGTGTAGTAGATGGGCATGGCAGGGATCGTGTAGAATCCAGCCCCAGATGTAACAAGAATGATTGCTGATTGTTAGGTACAGTTCTCAAGAGAATACTACGCAGCCAAGAACTGATTACACTATCCAATGTACTCTTTCCACGAAAACTATGCGTGTTCGGCTGTTGGCGGTGGAACTGCTGGACAGCCAGAGCTGCCGTGTAAATTGAACCCGTACCGTTGACATCCAGGGATGCCAAGTTTGGCTTCTTTAAGATCGTAGACTTGACTCGGTTCGGCAGCCACGATTGCTCAAATATGCCTGCACTGGCGAGAACATAATCGATGCAGCCAAACTGTTGAACGGCGGATTCAAATCCCTGGCGCTGGGGTCCCAGTCCTCCGCATGAAATCTCCACTGCCCATGCCATCTGGGGGCCGCCTTGGCTCAGTGCTGCATCTAATTTTTGGCCCCCCTCGTAGTTTCGATCTGCAATGTAGACTTTCATTCTGTATAGAACTGTGCTTCTGTATATATCCTTTTGCCTTTCTCTCAACATCTCGTAGACTTCATACCCTTTCTCGGTCAAGGTCGTTGCCACCATCCGGCCAATGCCGCTTGCACCTCCTAAACAAACAATTGTCAGCAATCTTGAGTCAAGAATTATTTGCGGTCATTATCTCAGGTCATTATCTCAGTCTGGCCACAAGGTACCTGTGATGTATGCGGTTTCTCCTGTGTATGACATCGTATAGATTTGTAGTCAGCGACCCAGAAATTTTCTTCATAAGAACACTTGGGCCGTAATAACAGAGTAGTCTGGATGAGTCTGTGATATCTATTTGATTTTACACAATGCAGTCCTCTCTCTGTGTACTTTTCAAGTTTGCTTTGCCGAGGGTGACACTAAAACATATTAGGAGAAGATTGGTCAACTAATATACACACCAAAATCCGGAGTAATGAAGCGCTAATGGTGTGATTTATGCAGCAAATTATGCACTATGTGCTATCCAAACATACCTAAGTTGCCGAGGGCTGTATTGAATCAGCCTCAACTTTTCAAAGAGACCATGATTATATGTGTTTCTGTGAAGCAGGTGTATGTACATCGTAAACTTGAGAAACATTGCATCAAGAATCATCTTTACCTCGCCTGGATTTAACTCTACAACTCAAAAGCTCCTCGACGGGAATGGAATAAACAACTGAGAGAGTTCCTACTAGGTACAACAAATTATGTAATATAGAGCTCAAGTGATTGTATTGAAATAGAATCCGGATATAGAAACGAACGAAAAGCTGGTAACATAAAAATATTCAATTACTCTTCGGACAATCATGTCTCTGCTGGATGAAATTTGCTCTACGAGGCCGTCTTGATCTCCACACCCTCAAAATCACCCTTGGCCCTCCACTCGTCGAGAACCCGATCAAAGTCCGCCTGGCCCCTACCCCACGGTGCACTCCGCGCCATCTTTGCCAACTTTGCGGGGTCCGACACACCTTCCAGCTCGCCCTCGGCGTTCATGTAACTTGGTGTGCAGCCAGAACTGGCACCCAGCATGTGGGCGTGGGAGACAACCGCCATGGACCAGTTCTCCTCACCCTCGGCAGTTGCCTCCACAGTGAAGTTGTACTTGTATAGCGACGAGCCAGAACCAGAGGAAGCAGGGGTGGTGGAGCCGGTCTTCTTCAGGCCCGAACCCATGAGATGGGCCACCTGCAGCGCACCCTGGTTGATGGTGTACGTGTAGTTGGGGTTGCCGCCGGCCTGAATAAAGCCTGGCCAGAACATATTGGGGAAGTCGTGGCTCATGACGCCGTGGAGTGTAGTGACGGCATTGGTCCACTTCTTGTCCAAGTCTGCGCCGTTGCGTCCAAGGATCTGAACGCCAACACGGCCAGGAGGGCTAAATAGGAAGGGACTCTTGTAGCCGGTGCCCAGAATGAGTACATCCACATCATAGTGCTGGCCCTGGACAACAAGACCCTTCTCTGTGATCTCGTCGATACCCTTTCCATCTGTGTCGACAAGCTGCACATTGGGCTTGTTGAAGCTGTCCAAGTAGTCATCGTGGAAGCAGGGGCGCTTGCAGAAGCCAGAGTACCATGGCTTCAGCTTGGCAGCCGTGGCAGGGTCCTTGATGATGACGTCGACACGGTCGCGTATCCGGCTTTGCCGCTCAACGTCGAGCTCCTTGATGTACTGGTAGTACTTTCCAATCTCCTCAGGTGTCGTCGGGTTATGGGCCGTGTTGCCAATGAGAGCACTGTAGGATGGCATCGTGGTCCAGCCGTCGTTCACCAGATTGACCTCGGGCTTGGGCGAGGCGTTGCTGACAAACGAGTAAAAGTTCTGGCTTCTCTTTTCCTGCCAACCAGGTCCAGTACTGACCTCCTTTTTGAACCATTCGGCATCGGTCGGACGGTTGTCGCGGCGGTCAACGGCAGAAGGTGTCCGCTGGAAGACGTAAAGCTTGTCGGCCCATTTGGCAAGCTCGGGGACGATCTGGATAGAAGATGCACCAGTGCCGATAATGCCGACCTTCTTGCCCTTGAGGTTGACAAGACTAGGGTCCTGCTGCGAACCACCCGTGACCTGGTAGTCCCACCGTGCTGCGTGGAAACAGTCGCCAGCAAAGGTCTGGATACCCTTGATCTGAGGCACCTGGGGAATGAGCATCAAGCCTGTCGTGAGAATGACAAAGCGTGACCGCACGGTGATGGGCTCGCGCTCGTTGCCGTCGGAAAGCTGCTCAGCAAGACGGACCACCCACTCCTTGGCTGTGTCGTCCCAGACAGAGTCAACCATGCGAGTGCGGTACCAGGCTTGCTCTGTCAGGTCGTACTTCTCGGCGATGCGCTCAGCGTGCTCACGCAGCTCGGTACCGGAAGCGTACTTGTGCTTGGGGATGTACCCCGTCTCCTCGAGCAATGGCATATAGATGTAGCTCTCCACATCGCACATGAGACCAGGGTACCGGTTCCAGTACCACGTACCACCAAACCCTGCCGAAACGTCGATGAACTGTAGGTCTTCCCGCTTGAAGCCAGCCTCTAGAAGGCGAACAGCAAAGACTAACGCGGCGATGCCCGTTCCCATGATCAAGATCTCACGGCGGTCACCGTCAAAGGCTCGGGGAAGGGTGTCGTAGGTGGACTTGTCGGCCCATGGATCTTGCTTGAAGCGACGGAACTTGGGGATAGAGTAGAGGTCGGTAAACTGAGATAAACCGTCAGAGCGGAGGCGTTTGTCGTGCTCGGACTTGTATTTCTCTGAAAGTTCGACGAACGAGGTCGGCGCGGCGCCGTTGACACCGTTCTCTGTCACTGAACCCATGATAGTTCAGGTGTGATGTATGTTGTGATGTATGGGGTGTCGCTTCTAGTTGACGGCTTGACTTGTTTGGATACAGTCTTCTAGAGGAAAAATCTCAACAAGCAAGCAACATTTAATGCCACTACGGATTCGGTCCTCCCAAGAAAGATCGTTTACATATATTACTCTGTGCCGCTCAAGAGCTCCCTTCGGTCTACATACAGACTTGTGAAACAGCTTGGATGTACTAGACAATCGGTGTGCAGTCCAGTTCTGCCCTCGGGTGCTATCAAAATGTTACCGAGGCGGCGTGGAATATGGAGATACCCGAGGACGAGGCGCCTTTTATATTCTGTGGCGTGGTTGGAGTACCCCGCGATTAAGCAGTATTTACGAAGAAATAGACTGAAGTCGGGTGAGAAGGTCTCAGATAGTGGTCAATAGGAGATCGTAAATGGCAATATAATTTTTGTCGTATCTTCCCGGGCATGGGGCTGAAAGACGACTGTCGATTGCGTCAGGGCCATGCTGTCGGTCTCGTCTGCTGTAGAACGATTTTCAAAATTGTGCACAGCATCATTATTGCCAACAAAAAGATGGATTTCAAATTGGAACTTTGCAATCATTCTAGAAGCTGCACATTATTAAAAAGGAAGCATACGAATCTAAAGACGTCATGGCCGTCAAAACAATTAACAGAGGTCCATGTCGTCGCCGTGATGACCAATGCTCGCGGATGCTCGTATGGTAGTGCCAAAATTGGCCCTACGTAAGCTGCTATTGGTTTAACTAACAAGAAAAACGGGCGCCGAGGCCCGGGCGGCAGTATCCACTGTGAATGGACAGGGAGGCCATAAACACGCAAGCCCGGCTAATATCGAACACATTTGTACGTGGACAAACTGTCCAAAAAGGAAAAGAAAAAATGAGCTGTTGACTGAAACAAATGCATGGACAAAATCGTATGAACCTGAGGACAAATAAGACGGGACAATGCAGTCCTTCGTGTTTTATGGTTACTAATACTTCCTGAGGCACGGCCCAGGGTCCACCATCTGTGACGCGTGCCATGGATGGTTGGTCTTGCTACTGGCACGGCATGTAGGGCAGGGAGGTTAATGGGCAGATGCTGTCCCATTATCACGACAATCCTTCACAGAACTTGCGGCTAGTTCTTCTCCGCAGATCGTGAATGTACGTTTAGCGGCTAGACAGCGAGCGGTCTCAACGGGGTTTCGGAGTTTCGTGCAGGCGACCCCCGACATTTACGTGTTATTAAATACGAAGAAGACCCCAAAGTCTTTTCAGTGCGGCGGCTATCATTTGTCCAACTGCGAATATACATTTTCAAACGACCCGCCATCTCTGCATTGCGACAATTCTACTCCACCTCCGCACTCTTCTTGACTCATCCGTCATCATGACTTTACGATACGACCCAGAATACTACAAGGTGCTGGAGCCACTGCTTTCTTTCTTGGCAAAGCGGCTGCCCCTTACCGTCGATAACATCGTTGCGACTCGTGATGCTCGCAATGGAGGCATGGCTGCCATGATCAACCAGCTTCCCGATGCCACCGATGTAGAGCAGACCTTCTATTATGGAGCGGCCCCCGACAGCCACGAGGTCCCCATTCTGGCAATCATAAAGAAGGGCGCCGAAGCAACTGCAGCCCCGGGCCCAGCCATCATCCACATCCACGGTGGCGGCATGGTCTTGGGAACGGCCGAGATGTATGCCAGGCCACTGCGTAGCTTCACCAGCGAAACGGGCATCCCTTGCTTCACTGTCGACTACCGCCTGGCACCCGAAAACAACGGCTCCACGCTCGTGGACGACTGCTACGCGGCACTCCTCTGGCTGCACGAGAATGTAGCCAAGTTCAATGTCGACCCAGCCCGCATCGGCGTCTATGGACAGAGCGCCGGTGGTGGCCTGGCCGCTGGTGTGGCCCTGATGGCTCGGGACAGAAAACTGCAGCCGCCACTGGCAAAGCAAATTCTTGTCTACCCCATGATTGATGACCGGAATCAAATTGCAAATGAGGCCATTGAGCCGTTTGCGTTCTGGAAGACCGCGGACAACATCACAGCTTGGGAGTGCGTTCTTGGAGCAGAAAAGTCGGGCAAGGCAGATGCCGACGTTTCTCCGTATGTGGCACCAGCGCGTTCAGCAAGCCTCACTGGCCTGCCGCCAACCTATCTGGACGTTGGCACGCTCGACATCTTTCGTGATGAAGTTATCAACTATGGTGTGAGGCTCCTGGCTGCGAATGTTGAGACGGAGCTGCACGTGTATCCGGGTATTCCACATGCGTTTGAGGTTATTGCGCCAAATATTTCGGCTACAAAGCAGGCGGAAGCCAACAGATTGAAGGCGATGACGTCTTTTTAATAGCCGATGAACTGCGAGATGATATTTTGAGATAAAACGGAATAAATGACATTGAATGTATTTGAATCTTGAGATGTGCGTGATATTTTCCTTATTTTGGGACCCCCCCCATGAATCATGTAACTATGTTTAGCGTGAAGCCACGATAAGAGTAACGTTTATATTGATGATGTCGTCTTTTATGTTTTATCTTCCATTTTTTACATCGATTTTTTTCTCATAAATAAAATTAAAAATGAGTCTCGGCGATACAGGAATTCTGTAGAAAAAGTACGTAATAAAATTGTCAATAAAACAATGAGTTTATTTACGTGGGCTTCAGTTTCAAAGTAAGATAATGCAATTCATATTCTACTTCATAAAAATAAACAGAACTCAAAACGCAGTAATGTAGATATATTCAGTAACTACTTGCTTCTAAATAAACACAAAAATGACATGTCTTTGACCACTATTACTGGATGTCATAGTCAGCAAAGTTGGGCGTCCGCACCATGCGGTGGTAGTCCGCAGTGTGCCAAGGCGCATTGACGCTCTGGCGTCCAAGCTCGTTCACATAATAGGACGAGCCCTCAGACTCCCAGATCAACTCCTTGCACGCCTCGTCCAATCTGCCATTGTACTCTTCAAACACATCCTTGCGGCAGTCCATTGACTTCTTGTCGTTCTCAATCAAGTTGATAATGCACTGGCTGATGTACCGCATCCAGATCTCACCCCACGAGTAGAAGGCACCCGAACGGGGCTGGTGGTTGGGGCCGTAGAGAATGAAGAAGTTGGGGAAGCCCGGAATGGTCATGCCGAGATACGACCGTGGACCGTCCTTCTTCCAGATCTCCTCCATGGTGGCACCGTCACGGCCGACATAGTTGCACGGCCAGAAGTACTTCGACGTCTTAAAGCCTGTGCCAAGGACGACGACATCCAGCCGACGCTCAACACCATTGTCAGACTTGATTCCGTTCTTTGTGAATCCACTGATATTGTCCGTGACCAGCTCGACATTGTCGCGGCGTAGGGTATCGTAGAAGCCATTGTCCACAACGAGGCGGCGGACCAAGGGGGCATAGCTGGGCGTCAGCTTCTCCTTGAGGCCAGGGACACCCTCAGACTTCTTCTCAATGTACTGGATGAGCGCCTTGCGGACCAAATCGTTGCGTTCGTTGATTGTGCCGCCCTTTGCCTGCCACTCCCTGTCGTAGCTCTGCATGTACTGAAGTTGTTGAGTAGTTGCGTGGGCCGAGTAGCAGAACCAGTTCCAGTAGTATGGCATGTTGTCAAAGACATAGCGCACATGATCGTCAATCTTGGCGCGGTAGCCCTCCATGTTCATGATCCAGTTGGGCGTACGTTGGTAGACTGTGAGCGTTCCTGCCTTGGCAGCCACGGCCGAAGCAAGCTGTGTGCCTGTAGAACCGGTGCCGAGCAGAGCCACCTTCTTGCCCGCGTAGTCGACAGAGTGGTCCCAGTTGGCAGTGTGAAAGACTGAGCCGCCATTGGCCTTGAACTCATTAATGCCGGGGATGTCGGGCAGCTTGGGCGTCGAGAAGAGACCCGAGCCACTAACAACAGCATTGCAGCGCACAACATCCACCATTCCATCCTTGTGCTTAATGGTGAGCTCCCACTCGCTGGTGTCCTCCTGCCAAATGCAGCTTGTCACCTCGCGGTTGAAGGAAAAGCGATCACGGACTTGGAACTTCTCCGCGACATAGGCCAAGTACTTTTGCGTCTCGCCGGCCGTGGCAAAGTACTCGGACCAGTGGTAGCCCTTGATGAACTTGAACTGGAAGAGAAAGCTCGACACGTCGACACGTGCATCCGGATAGGTGTTGAGTAGCCAGGTGCCGCCAATATCGTGCTGCCGCTCAATCACTTCAAAGTTGATGCCGAGACGCTTGAACTGCACGGCAGCGGCCAGGCCGCTGATACCACCACCAATGACAATGACCTTGAATTTTGAAATCTGGTCCTGTGGAGGCTTCTTGCCGTCAGTCCAGTTGGCCGTGCGGGAGAACTCGGCAAATGCTAGCTCTTCGTAGTCGTATTCAAACTCGCGGTCGCTGACCTTCTCATCGCCAAAGACATCGACAAGCTTCCGGGTCTCCTCCTTTGTGGGTGGCTCTGGCATCGGGTCGGTGGACTTGCGCTGCGACAGGTAGGCAAATGCCTTTTCCTTGAGCGCGGGCGTATCCTCTTCCGAGAGAACATGCGTGTACATGGCACCACCACGGACGGCATGCCGGCGTGTGCGCATCTTGGCAAGGTCTTGGTCACCCGTGACCTGGAGAAGGGCGAGGCGGAGGGCATTGAGGTTGGATTTGTCAATGGCCGACCGGAGGAACTCATCGGTCACCGGTGCCGCCGGGTCCGTGCTGCTGATTGAACCCATTTTGACTTTTGGGTCACGATATCTCTAGTGCGGAAAGGAATGGAAAATAGACAACGGTGTAATGTGTAGTTCAAAAGTTGATGAATATGAAGACGGATGGTTTGAATGATGTTTCTATTTTTGTTTATTATACTGTTGATCATGCTTTTACATTACTCTTCACTACGTACTACGTGTGTACTGTATCATAAATAGACCTTGACACTGCTGTGCGTAAAGTGCGTTATGAAGCCTCGGCCCGGTCACAATTCTACTCCCACGGATTGACAAAGAACACCGAAGAAACTAAGGGATGTGTGGTGAAAATGCACAAAACCTCGCACCAAAGCAACACAAGAGCAACAACGAAAAGGATCATGGATACGACGGAAAGAAAGGCCATAAAAGTGTGGCCACAACTTAATGAATGGTTCATAAATTGTATGTAGTTTTAATGAAGCGTCAAACGTAGCATTCTTTGGGGTTTTGTTCAATTGTACAATTGTAGAATACGTTACCGAGGCTGCCTTTGTACCACGACTGTACTAAGATGTAAGAGTACCGCCCTCGGCTTCGTTCTTGGACGGACATAATTCAGCAGTATATGTTCATGGTCATAAATCAAATCGTCTGATTTCGAAAAAAAAGTATGATTTCTACACTGCCTACAACAAGGCATCTAACTTGTCGAGGCTGCTTGATTGCCTCGTGACGAAGACTTCCACTCCCTACTTCGTGGCTCAGCACCAAATCACCAGCAATCATGGAGATGGAGCAGTTTTGGAGGTCAATCACCCCATACATCACGAAAGAGCAGATGGTCATTGGCCTCCACCGTATTGTCATGGAGCAGTGCAGAACTATCGCATTAGAGCCAGACGACGTGACATACAAAGGCGTTCAGTGCCCTGGGACAGTCCGCCCCGCCATTTGGTGTAAGCCACAGGGCATTTCCATTCCAGCGTCTCCAGCGTCCCCAGAGTCACCAGAGTCCCCAGAGTCCCCAGAGTCCCCAGAGTCCCCAGTGTCCCCTGTGTCCCCGGCGTCGGTCATCTTTTATTTACATAGTGGAGGCTTCCTTGCGGGGTCCCCATCCAGCCATCGCAAGCTAGCAGCGCACCTGGCCAAAAAGGCCGGCACCAACGCCCTCCTCATCAACTACCGTTTGGCTCCAGAGCACCAGTTCCCCAGTTAGATTGAGGAAGTTGTTGCCACGTATAGGTGGCTGCTTGACGAATGCAAAATCAACAGCAAAGAAATTGCCTTCGCCGGGGACTCGGCAGGCGGAAACCTTTGCGTGTCGGTGTCCTTGGCATTGAAGCAACAAGGTCTGCCCATGCCGGCAGCTCTTGCTGTTTTCTCACAGTAGCTCGATATGCGGATGTCAGGAGCCAGTTGTGGTGAGAATTGACGCAAAGACGCCTTGGCTGTACCGGAGATGCTTTCAGGAGTCATTGCTGCCTATTTGGGAGGACAGGGCTCGCTGGATGACCCTTTGGTGGACGTCCTTCGGACTGATCTACGTGGCTTGCCACCAATGTATATTGCAACAGGCATATCAGATATTTTGGAGAGTAATGCAAGAACTCTCGCAAAGAGGGCGACAGAGTCTGGTGTCGAGGTGCAGCTGGAGACGCCCAAGGACATGCAGCACATTTGGATTTGTCTTGCAGGCAAGGCTAAGGAAGCTGCCTTTATTCGTGGTAAAATGCTGTAGCTAAATTCATGATGACAATTGAGAATGCAAGAAGCTGAAACGAACGAGTTTTTTTTTTTTTTTAGCATAGTCAAAGCAGATAAATTTTTCTATTTTACCGTGATTTTACAAATGAAACTTAGGGCATGGTGGAAATAGAGACATGTATACGTAGGCATCTAGTAATTGGAGGAGCCTTCATATTCTGTGGCTTATACCATGAGCCGCCGCTTCCTTTGCCTTGTTCACCCGCACCAGTGCTGCATCCATGGACGTCTTTGTCTTTGAAAAGTACAAATGACTGAACGTACTGCTTGCCTGACCGCTGATAGTGCGTGCCTGGATGCCATGGCTGATCGTGGCACTGCGGACGAATTGGAAAATAGCACCGGTCTGCCAGTCTCTGCCTCCGCCGTCTTTGCGCAGGTCAAAGCCGACCTTAGCGGCGTAGCGGTCCAGAAGCTCCTCAGGGTCGGGCATACCGCTGGAAGCACGGTTCTCTGCGCGGTACGGAGACGAATACTTTTCAGGAGAGGATGTGGACGGACTGTCAATCTTGATGTAGTCGTCCAAGAAGGGACTGGTGAAGAAGACGACATCCATGAGAGGATGGCCAATTGTTGATAGCTCCCAGTCAAGGATGGCAATGACTCTAGGCTCCGTGGGATGAAGAATCTAAAGAAAGAGTTAGTATTTGAGAAGCCTTCCGCCGTATGTTGATGCACATACCAAATTGTCAAATTTAAAGTCACCGTGTACAATCGAAGTCCGTTCACCTGGGAGGTTTGCCCTGATGTAGTCCATGACCTCGTCGTATTTTTCGTGGGGGCGGCCAAGTGGTTGACCTGTTTTAGCGTCCCGAACTTTGGCCTGCTGAGCCTCGATACGGCTCCAGGTGTTGCAGTGACGTGCATAAAACCCGTGCTTCTTTCCGTAGCCTTGAAGGCCAATGGCATCCGGGTCGAGTGAATGGAGCCATGCCAGAGTATCTACCGCCGAAAACCAGCTGCAAAATTGTCAGATACTATTCCATGTCAAAATTTGACGGCTGTGAGGTGTTAACTTACGCCTTGCGCCGATCTGCTGGAGAGAGCTGTGGCATGTCGACATCGGTGATAATTCTTCCCTTGACAAACTCCATCACCTATTATCGACTGTTAGCGATTTAATCAATACTTCAATTTTTAAATATAACTTACGTAGAACTGTGTTCCAATGATGGCCGTGTCCATGCAAAGGACATAGACTTCGGGTACTGGAAACCCAGAAACAGAGCCAAGTGCCTTGAGAACCTTGAACTCGCGGTCGATTTGGTGGGCTACAGGGCTGATTGATGGACCTTCTGGTTTCTTTCTCAGGACAAACCGCGTGCCTCTGATAAAATAAACAAACAGATCTGATTAGTGATTTTTTTTTCATTCGTAAATTGCCCGAGAGTAATTGTAACACTCACGCTGCATCGTCGACAAAGTATGTCGGGTTGCTTTGGCCATATCCAATCTTTGATGTCTTTACCGGCAGCCGGAGGCCTGGAATAAGACCAACCTGTTTCAAGTACTTACCCAACGCTGTATCGTCGAGATCATGCCGCGATGCGGACGAGGGCCATGTATTAGGGGTCATTTTTTGTCGGTGATGTGGTTGCCTTACAGTCAAATACTCGTGACAAAGGACTGGTGAAAAATCGTAAGACGCGGTACCACATACAGCTTCGTAATTTATTGTCACATGTGGTAAGTCAATATTCATATGATTTTTTTTGTATGCTCTCGATCCATTGGGCCAATATTTTGCCCGACTAATGAGTAAGTGCCAGAAACAACGAGGTTGCCGGACTGCGGTGTTGAAGGCCGAGGTTTTAGCTCGGTCACCAACAACACTGAAAGCTGTTAGAACAGCTCCACACAACCGCTATTACGACTTGTGCTGTCTAAACATGAAGCTACTTGAGCTATCTGTTTATTGTTTAAACAACAATAATATAAAATATTTATAAAAAAAAAATTAAACATCACGATGTTTTTGAAAACTTGACTTTTACAACGAAATAACATATCTGCATATCGCTCAAGTTTCTACCGCAATCATGAACTTCGAGCTCCCCTCAGATGTGCAGGACTTCCTGTCCCGCATTGACGCCTTCATCAACAAAACAATTCTTCCATTGCAGCACTCTGACGACAATGACCGGTTCTTCGACTACCGCCGTGAATCCTCACGCACGCAATGGGATAACGATGGTCTCCCGAAGAAGGAATGGGAAGCACTACTCCGCAAGACAAAGCGACTTGCCGACGATGCTGGTTTCTACCGATTTGCTGTGCCCCCCGAGTATGGCGGTTCTGGCAGCAAATCTCTGAACCTGCATATGTGTGCGGTCCGCTACCATCTCACGTCACACCCCGTCTACGGCGGCGGTGTCAGCCTTGCCAATGACCTCCAGAGTGAGCATAGCATTGTGGGCAACATTCCCTTTATCATCTTGATTTACCACTATGGTACGCAGGAGCAAAAGAACACTCTCATTCCTGCCGCCATCAGTGGTGACTGCAAGGCGACATTTGGCCTTACCGAGATCCACCACGGCTCTGATGCCACACACATGGACACCGTCGCCCGACCCATCACCCTGCCGTCCGGTGAGCCGGGATACGAGATTGAGGGCAACAAAAAGTGGCAGTCGGGCATTCACCACGCCAGGTTTCTGACCATCTTTGCACGCACGTCTGGCAAGGCAGGCAACGCAAAGGGCATCACGGCATTTTTGGTCCCACGAGACACACCCGGCGTGGAGGTTCAGTCGTACGAGTGGACTCTGAACATGCCCACCGACCATGCGACAGTCCTGCTAAAGAAAGTGCAGGTGCCCGCCTCGGCCATCCTGGGACCTCTGGAGAACGGACTGGCCATTGCCCAGTCTTTTACCCACGAAAATCGAATTCGCCAAGCGGCCGCGAGCTGTGGGGCAGCGCGGTACTGCATTGACCGCAGCGTCGAGTATGCCAACCGGCGGCTTGTCTTTGGAAAGCCCTTGTCCAAGAACCAAGCAATCCAATGGCCACTTGTTGAGCTCTCGACGCAGGCAGAGATGCTTCGGCTCTTGATCTTGAGAACTGCTGTCGAGATGGATCAGGTAGATGCCGAGGCCAAGGCAGCAGGGTTACCGCCGTGGGTTGCCATTGAGAAGCAACTGGGTCACAAAATCGGCATGTGCAACTACTATGCGGCTCGTTTGGCCTGCGAGGCAGCAGACCGGGCGATGCAGATTCACGGCGGTGATGGGTACTCGAGGCACTATCCCTTTGAGCACATCTGGCGGCATTTCCGTCGCTACCGAATCACGGAGGGCAGCGAGGAGGTGCAGATTCGCAAGGTTGCTGCGTATTTGTTTGGTTACAAAACTACAGGGGAGGAGGCCAAAAAGGCAGCGAAGAAACAACATGTTGAGGTCAAGCTATGAGCTTTGGGCTGTATGTAGAGTGTAAATGGATAATTATTTTTGACAAAATGTATTGGTTTTTTTTTTTCCTCCACGAGTTCATCTGCGGTGACGGCAACAGCACTGCAATCACCTGCACCATAACCCTTTTGTAGGCTGTGTGTAGTTCCCGAGGATTAGCTTACTTCGGGCCTCGGACAGCATTTGAAGAGCACCAAGGGTAGTGAACTCTGTAAACGAATAAAATACTACAGGTTTCATTGAGTAAAGAATATCAACCGCCATCAGTATTCTATGTCGCTCCATCGAACAACAAACCTGCAAAACCACCTACCACAATGTCCCTTCAGTACGACCCCGAATGGCACGCCCTGGCAGGCCCAAGTTTGGAAGGCCAGGCAGAAGTGCTCCCCGTCGGCGATGTAGCAACACGGCGCAGTCGTTTTGCTGCTCTGTTTGCGCGGTACGAGTTCAAGATTCCAGATGACATTGATGTGCAGATCCATAAGGTCCCAGCCGCCAATGGGCACATTATCGAACTCTACCAGATCTCACCAAAGACGCTGGCGGAATCGAGCACCGACAAAGACAAGCAAACTCCTGCCATCCTCCACATTCACGCCGGTGGCTTCATTTCTGTCAATGTGCGGAATGTCTTGCCATCACTGGTCCCCTTTGTCCGCGAAACCAAAGTTCCCTTTTTCTCTGTCGAATACAGATGGGCACCCGAGAACCCCTACCCCGCGCCTCTCGAGGACTGTTGGACAGCATTGAAATACCTCCATGACCAAGCCGGCACGTTGTCCATCGACATCACCCGCATCGCAGTTATGGGTGAGAGTGCCGGAGGCGGTCTTGCAGCCGGCCTCGTATTACTGGCACGCGATCGGCTGCTCTCTCCTCCTCTGGCCAAACAGATTCTCATCTACCCAATGCTGGACGACCGCACAACCATTGATAAGTCAAAAGGCATGGCCGTATTCAGCATCAACGATGTCTTTACAGGGTGGCAAGCTTATCTCGGCAAAGACTATTGCGGCGACAACGTATCGCCATGTGCATCACCCGCACGCGTCACCGATGTGACCGGGCTGCCAGAGCTTTACATGGACATTGGCCAGCTGGACTTGTTTATGCAGGAGAGCTTTGATTATGCCAGCAAATTTATTGCAACTGGCATACAGACAGAGTTCCACATCTACCCTGGAGTAATCCATGCATTCCAACGTTGGTCACCGGAAGCCCGAGTTGTGAAGCAGGCTTTCGAAAACAGGTCACGGGCCATCAGCATGCTTTACAGCAAGTAGAATAGATCTTGGAGGAGGGTAGATAGCAGCGTGTGCACATAATTCTTATTAATTCACTGAGTTATTCTAGTATATTATTTGCACCAGCATGGAATGTATTATGAACTTACGTAGATAAAAAATGTACTTGTTGTTTGACACAATTTGAAGCATTGGTGTGCCAATTTCCAACATAATTCATAAAACCAATACATTAGAAAATAAGAGCATATTCTGCTCATTCAAAAATGGGCGCGTGCATCTTCCAAGCTCGGTGGTCGGGGGCCGTGGCCATCTCGATGCTCTGCCTAGCAATGTCATTAGTATACGGTGGTTTGTCTTTGATCCGAAACCCATCGTTCCTAGGCAATATCTCTATTGCGTGCCCAAAAATAGTGCTTGGACCCATCAAGTGATCGAACGCTTCCGTGAGAGAATCAAGAGTGATCAACAGTCCCTTTTCTCTGGCGTTGTCGTAAAATTCCACATTTGAGATACCCGTCTCCACCAAGTTTGGGCAAAGAGTGTTGAGCGTGATTTGTTCCTGGGGTAGGTATGTGACAAACGAGTGGGCGAAGCCAACGATGCCGTGTTTGGCTGCCGTGTAAACTGGCAACGTTAGGATGTAGTAGAAGTCACAAGTCGAGGAGACAATGATGACTGCAAGGTGTGTGTTAGAATTTTTTAAAGGAGAGTAGAATCAAAGGTAGAAATTCCATGTGACACGTACTTTTCCCACAATATTCATATTTGTTTCGTGCTTGCCGACGGGATTGCTGGATCGCCAATGCCGATGTGTACAGCGGGCCATAGCAGTTCACGTCAAGGATAGCCATGTTGGGCTTTACAAACAAAGTATTAGAAACGCCATGCTTTGGTAGCCATGGAACCTCTGAGATTCCGGCTATAGGGAAAAAGTGGTCAATGTGACCAAGCTTTGCAACAGCGGCCTCAAAGTCTCTGCGCTGAGACTCCCAGTCCGCTACATCAACCTGAACGGGCCAGTCAGCCTCACGGTCGACGGACGCATTCAGCTCCTGGGCCACCTTGTCGGCGCCCTCAAAGTTGCGGTCTGCAACAAACAGCTTGACCCTGTTAGATGTCACTGTTAGCACTGTGCAAGACAATAAGCTAATTGGCTATTCGTGCGATAATCTACCCCTTGTTAAGAGCAGTGGCCATCGATCAGCCGATGTCGTTGGCTCCTCCTGTGATGTAGGCCGTCTCTTCGTCAAAGGACATCGTGACCTGGTCGTTTGGACGGTTCTGGCCGAAAGTAGAAAAATAAAATAAAAGTGAAGATGGACATGTCTCAATCTCAACTATCACCCGTACAGGACGTTTCCTTGCTTTTGCTCTGTTTCTTTTTCGCAGAGTACATTTTGTCGGTTGTTACCGAGGTGTCCTTTTATCGCGGCCTCGGAGATGCATTCGGTGGTTGCGCTGTCCGACATGCCGACGCCTAAATTGGCGTTGTGACAGAATAATCGTCTGGTAAGATACTTGCTATTCTCTTCTCTAGCCATGTGTTTTCGTTAATCCTGTCATATTTTGTATTATTATTCTCTACGTTATAAAAATTTTGTTAAATTTTATTAAATTTGGTATTATCCTCGCGTCACGAAACAAAGATTCGAATCAACTCACTGACATTTAGGTCGCAATATAAATGGCTATATTTTGTAAGGGCTGGATTTTAGTGGTGCACCTATGTTAAATTAGTGGCCAGGCCTGGCCTAAAGAGCCATGTAACAGATTCTAAAGAAAACTATTTACACCCCCTAAATCTTAGCGTAGACAGAAACGTCTTTCACAACAAGTCCAGTGCTCTCCTTCCTCGTTTTCAGTACCCTTCTCAAAACCTTGCCGCTGGGATTGCGAGGAATCTCAGAGATAAACTCAATCTCCTTCACCCACTTGTACCGAACCCGCTTCTCCTTGACGTAGTCCATCAGCTCCTTGCCGAGTGCGTCGCTGGGATTGATGTTGGGCTTCACAACAACGTACGCCTTGGGCCGCTCTGAGCTGTACTGGTCCTCTGTAATCCCAATGACAGCGCAGTCGACGACGCTGTCGTGGCCAATAAGGAGATGCTCTAGGTCAGCCGGAGCCACCTGCTGGCCCTTGACTTTGATCATCTCCTTGATTCTGTCGACAATATAGATGAATCCGTTCTCGTCAATCTTGCCAATGTCGCCCGTATGCAAGAAGCCGTCCGCCCCGAAAGTCTCTGCAGTCTCGGTCGGGTTGTCCAAGTAGCCCATGGCAATCTGAGGACCCTTTGCAAGGATCTCTCCCGTTTGGTTGATGTCAAGCTCTTTTCCAGTGTCAACGTCGATTACTTTGACAGTTGTCGACCCGAGAAGAACACCGCCGTTGTTGCCATATTTGTAGTCGTAGTATTCCGGAGGATGTGTAGAGAGGCAGCAGCAAGACTCGGTCATGCCGTAGCTTTGCCGGAACCCGGTCCATGGCAGCTTCTTCTGAAGCAGGGCAAGAACATCGAGTCCGAGCGGCGCCGCACCACAGGCTACCCGCTGCACACTTCTCAAATTGTACTTGTCGACGACCGGATCGCGGATCAGCCTCACCACAATAGATGGGACCAATGTGAGATCGGTGATTTTGTACTTCTCAATCGCCTCGAGGAAGGCCTCCATGGTGAATTGTGGAAGCATAACGCACTCATCGTTGCTAGCAACAGGCCACATCAGAAATCGGACAAGTCCACTGACTGTAGAAAGAGCAGAAAGTTAGTGGTGCAGATCTCGCAGAGAACAGAAAGGAAAGCGACACCTACTGTGGAACAGGGGCAGACATGCCAATTGGTGTTTCTTCTCTGGAAGCGCAACGTCTTTTAGCTGCGCACACTGGGCAAGTACATTTCTGTGGGAAAGCATGACCTTCGAAAGTGTCAGTTAGCATGCGCTATCTCAACGGACAAGACTGCAGAGTGTAATAATGGGAAACTGATACTTACGGCCTTTGGCAGCCCGGTCGTTCCGCTGCTGAACGTCAAGAACCCGCAGATATCATTTGTCTTTCCACGGGGCACGCGGAAAATGGCTGTCTGGCCGCCTTTTCCATACGAGCGGCCCTTCTCTATCAGACTCTGAACCGACTTGAAGCCATCTGCTTCGCCCTCTAAAAGAAAGACGCGCTCGTTTGGAATGCCTGCCGCCTTCGCCGCAGCGAGTGCCACTTTGAGAGATGCGGGAACGGTCATTATGAACTTGGACTTTGCTGTCTGGACAGCGTTCGTCATCTCTGCCTCGCCGTACGCTGGGGATGCACCGTTGATCCGTCCACCAGCCCGCAAGACAGCAAACATGGCCACCGGATACCAGATGGTGCCATGGCTAAACAATGACACGGTGTCCTGCTCGGTGAGGCTATGGTCCCTCACAAGTGCCGTGGACAAATGCGTCGCATGATCCTTTACCTGATGGAAATCCAGTCGCTCGCCGGTGACAGCATTCGTGTACCCGCCGATCTGGCTACGCGGGACGTTGTGAAGCTGTGACCATTTGGGGTTCTCAAACGCCCATTCCCATATGGTGAGGTCCGTTGGATCTGAATGAAAACAAAAATTTAGTCGCAAAACTATCCATGATTATTGTGAACGATGTTGATAGTGAACCTACACTCAACGTCAGGAAACTTTGACTGCATCAACATTTTGTCGATTAATCGATCTGTGCCGAATGTGAGAAAGCGTCGATATGTTTCTGTACGTCGATTGTCAAGAATATAGTCTCAAAGAATTATTACTGATTTAAAGAATAGTGACTGATACTAAGGGCAGAGTGCGGATTGGTGGACAGTAAAAGCAAAATGTATTTCACCGTTCCAGTTGCATTAGTATCCGAGGCAGGTACTAAGAGCAGCTCACGTCTTGGGGACAAAGTACTGCCCTTGTCAAGTGGATCTTTTTTAAGCTGCCTTCTACATCCGCATCGGCAAACTAGATATTCATCCCCGAGACCGCCTTGGCGTCTGTCTTGTGGTGGGTTATCTCAGATTAGAACAGCATTGCAGCATATTATTCCGCACATGACTACTCCGTACAACACCGCATACAAGACCTCGGCTTCTGTGGCTCGTAGAAAACGCGGTATTTTACAATGAAAAAGAGTACCTCATAATTTCCCCTATCTATCATTGACGTGCGATGTAAAAGACAAAAAAAACCATTGCTCGTTTCTAAACTCGAACTTTATCTTTTTTTTGTTATTATCTTTCACAACAACATCTACACACAATGGCATTTACAGGCAAAGTTATTGCAGTTACCGGTGGTGGACAGGGCATCGGCCTTGCTACTGCCAAAGCTCTGGCTAGCAAAGGAGCCAGCGTGTCGATCGCTGATGCTAACCCGGCCACGCTGGACCAGGTCCAAAAGGACTTTGAGGCCAAGGGCTGGCCCATTCACACAGCCGCCATTGATATTCGTGATTCTTCCAAGGTGAACGGGTGGATTGAGGCTTGCGTTGAAAGGTTTGGTCAGCTCGATGGTGCCGTGAACTCTGCCGGCACCATTGGCAAGCAGTACGGCCAAAAGTCGATTGCTGAGCTTGACGACGACGACTGGAATCTTGTCATGGGCGTCAATGTGAACGGTAATATAACTCATTCTTCCTTTGATATATTCATCCCTTAATCTCTTCTTTTACTAACAATTTTAACAGGAATGATGTACTCGCTCCGTGCTGAGCTGAAGCATATCAAGGAGGGAGGCAGCATTGTCAACATTGCTTCGAACCAGGGCTCGGCGGCTGGCTTTGCTGGCTGTGCAGCATATACGACATCCAAGCATGCAGTTTTGGGACTCACAAAGAGTGCCGCCCGAGACTACGGTACACGCGGCATCCGGATCAATGCTGTGGCTCCAGGTGGAACCTACGGTCCGCTCATGTCGAGTGTTGTTGGCAACAGCCCGCCACCGGCTACTAATGCACTCCAAAAGTACGGAACCCCGAAAGAGGTTGCCAGCATGATT
>JANSLP010000419.1:0-25251 GCA_029298735.1 Ophiostoma sp. CBS 140.51
CAAAGCCAAGTCTATGGTGTGTGTCTGTGTGTCCGTGTGTCTAACTGCCCCCATGACCAGGCTCCTGTCATTGTCCGTGTTATCCTCCTCCTCAGATAGCTTGATGATGTCTTTGTATCTGACCTTCGTATATTCCCTATGTCACATTTTATCGTCGCCTTAAATACACAGGTTGTCGTGAACGAGACGCTGCGCCTTTTCTTTCCTTATTGGGCTAGGCAATGAGAGCAAAGGACCTTTTATGATTTCTTGTATCTTTTGGGGGCCAACTTGTCCATGCTTTACGAGCTCACAGGATGCCCTAGAGATATGTGATAATGGTAGCCATTTTACCTGTTGGTTTCTGATGGCGTTATGACTGTTTCTGGCTTCTCGTCAACTCTCATATTCGCCTGGTTCCTGGGTAGCGGGTTCTGCTTTGCTCTTGAGAACTCTCCCGGGTTCGCTTGTCCAAGTTTTGAGCCTCTCTTTCTGGTTCTCTCTTTCTGGAACCCGCTGGATCGACATTAATGTCTGGTCTCATCCGTTCCTTGCCGCCGTGTTTTTTTGGGGGTTCTTTGCATTGTCTTTCTGTCCCAGGCTTTCCAAGCGATCTCCAAGCCTCCCGCCTTTGTCTCTTTTCAGTTCCCTGACGTCTTTCCGCCGTCATGCGTTCGATCCTTGCCGCCCGTCTTCGAGTTTTCTTGGACTGCTGTGCCGCAGCACTGTCTCGTATGGGTCTTCTATGCTATTGTGTCGAGAGATGTGCTAAGAGACCGGCGACGATGGTGATGACGAGCAACGGTATTCCGTATGAAGGACGTCGTCTGGGTATCACGTAAAACAGCTGATGTCCCCCCAATCTACGGCCAACCGTGGTTTCCCTTTTAGGCACTCCTTTGCCGTTTCTTTCTTGTCCAATTTCTGTTTCTGTCACTCTTGTTTCCTCTTTCCCATTTGTATTCGCTCGTATGGTTCGCACTTGCCCTGCGGAGGAACCGTTGGGCCGTTCTGGATGGAGCTTGAGCAGTTGCCAATTACAGTTTTGCCTGCCACCTCGTCATTGTAAAAAGCAATACTTTGTAGCTACCAGTTGGTCATGCCCACGCTATTTCTGGCACTGGGTCCTCCCTTCCTAATCCAGCAGCTTGGGAAGGGATAGTTGCCATCCATCGCACAACGCATGCGCGACGCATGCCACACGCTGCACGCTGCACACAGCACGCGGAAGTAACGAGGGGGCGCAGAGACAAAACGGACCCCTCGCAGGAAACAAGTGAGACAGGTCAAACGGCCCCCAAACCCCAGGACCCCTCCAACTGCCCAAAAGGGCCCCAACGCCCTAAGACGCCAACGCCTCATCCCCCCCAACCCACCATGCCTATTATCCCTTGCGTCTGGGCGGAGGTATTCCACGTCCCATAGCGCTGTTTTTGGCCTGATTTCCCCTAGACCACACCTAGCTCCTGGCGCTTGTCACCTTGGGCTAACCGGTAGCTGCTAGCAAAACCCGCCTATTGGTTTTCCCATCGCATCGGAGCCAACAGACGGAGAAAGAAGGGGCTGCACCCACAGCTGATTTCGTGGCAGGCAAGAGCGATTGACTGTTGGTTCTGCCGTTGAGAGCCCCAGTCTCCATCCCATTGCGTGGTCCTTGGTTCGTGCCTTCTACAAATAGCAGCATGCAGGAGATGACCATGTTTTGATTTCTGAAATTTCTTCAACAAAATGTACAGTGCATTCTGGCGAGTATCACATCTCGCCTTCACTTTCTTAGGTAGCTGCTGCAGATGCTCTGATGCTTGATGTGCCTCAGTCTCACATCCCTCTTTTCCTAAAAAAGTATCCGCCCGTGCTCCGTCGTTAGACTCCGCCCAAGAGAGCCACTGTGGAGGGCAATCCGTCGCGCAGGGTTGCAAATGAATCCTCTTGTATTTTTACAGTGCACTAACGGCGCATTCTCTTTCCCGTTTTGAACCGTCAGTAGCACTGGGGAGGAGCAACGTTGGGGGAAACGGCAAGGGAATAAGAGAAACCGCGAGCAACAAGGCGCGATCCGAGCGCGGCTTTTGGGCTTTTTTTCTGATGCCAAATCACAAAAACCCCATCACTACCGAGAGCTTGTAACTAAGCTAATGACACCCGTCCCCCTCGTGCTGTTGCACAACATCACTGTAGCTTGCTTCTTCTTGCAGCTGCCCTGTCTATCTGTTGATGTTTCTCTCGCTGGTCTTGTTGATCAGCCGGGCCACCTGCCTGCTTTTGTCGTTTGCTGTCGTGCCTCTTCCTGCATCCTTCCTTTCCTAGATGTAGATGTTGTGATTATACAATTACGAGTACCGAAGAAGGACATTGTCCAGTCCATCTATTTCTGGTCCTTTGCTAGTTCTTTACATGCCCTTTGCACCTTCCTTCCCCCAAGCCGTGCCCCCTGCACTCGCTCCGTTTGCATTCCCATCTATATCCGTCTCTCTGTAACCCACCCATGTTCCTTCTCTCCAGTCGCGCCTTCCCAGTCCGCCAGTGTCTTGTCTGTCCAGAACCTCCGGCGCTGCCACCCTCCTGCCCTGGTAGGTCCTCGACGCTAAAACATTGGAAACGCCCTGCCCGCGTACAAGGAAACGACGTATCGCATGTCAAGATGACAAGATACCCCGAGATACTTTGGCGTGCTCGACACCGACTCTGCAGTTTCCAGCCATGAGCCCGTCAGACCCGTGCCTCCTTGGCACCCCCAAGGTCTCTCCTAAGTACCACGTTCCGCCGAGTAGCCAAGTGTCCCCCCAAAATGCAGTCCCAAGTCCCATGTCCTACCACCAGCAGCCATTACCAACGTCCCACGTCCTGTCCCAGAAAACGAAAAAGAGCTTCCGCACGCCGTTGCAAGTGCTAGTCTCCAACGAGCGAACCTGGCCCCGTGGCCATGGTGACCTACAACGTACAAAGTACAGCAGCCACTTGACGCAATGCAAGAATTCAGTTGAACAGAATACGTCGTAGAATGACAGGAATACCAACACACAAACACAAAAGCCACACGCGCACACTGCATCATACGGGAAACCCGAGACCATTGCGTTGCTATTCGTGCTAGTTTTCCGTCTCAAAGAAATCCAGCTCGGCGGATGTCTTTCTTTCTTTTCCCCTTGCCATTTAGGTTTGGACTATCTTGATCGCAGGGCCTTTTAGCTCTCTTTCCATTTTAGTGTGTGTTTATCACCTCAGTTCTCCGTACTCCAATTCCCGCTAGCGCACTCTCTCACCCGGGAACTGGTCCTCGCTGGCTCCTTCCCAGGCGCTCGCCGTTTGTTGCTCGTTTGCCCGTTATTTTCTGGCAGCTCCTTCCAGCTCATGGGGTTTGATCCTTCCCAAAACAAAGAAACAAGCCTTCGCAGAAGCTGTGTTTGTAACTTTCCTTCCATCCCATCTTTCCTCTTTTGCCTCCACGCTCCTTCCTTTCTCGCACACGGAGCGCATTCTCCTTGTGATTCTTCACAGCGTCTCCTTCCATATCATCTCCTCTTCCCTTTCCAATCTTTTCTTCTTCGTCTTGTCCTCAAAACCTCCCCATCTTCATCGACATCTCAGCACGACCACCACCGCCCTGTCCTCCCCTCTTCCCCATTCGTCCCCCGCGCCTGTTTAACAACTGCGGCCCAACCTGCTGCCCCCTGTCCCTTGCACTGCAACCGGCCCCCCCCCTTCCTGTGGCCTGTCTTTCTCCCCTCACATTCGCTCTGTTTCTGGTCTCTTGTCTCTCTCTTTTTCTCTTCCTTCGACCTCTCTGCTTGGCCGCTCGTCTCTCGTTCTCTCGTCTGACCGCATCCCTGCGACCCTCCTCCCTGCTGCCCTTACCGCTTACCGGCCGACTCTTGCCACCCGGACCTAGCGACTTCTGAGACATAAAGCCTGAACCCGTCCTACCTCACCTTACCTCTGGGCCCTTTTTATTTCTTTTTACTTTTTACGACTGCCGCCACGCTTCGATCTCTTTGTCTTATTGCTCCGTCAAACGTGCAGTGCTCTTATTGTGGACGGGCATTGTCTGCACTTGCATGCACCTCAAAAAACAAACAGACATATCTCTGTCACCAGCTTTCAGCTCGCAACCATATCTAAACGTCTCGACATACTCGGCTCCGACGCAGCATTCAACCAAGCTCACAACCTCAGCTCACAGTTCACGGCTTACAGCTTGTAAGGCCTGCATCTGCCAGCTCCTTGTTCCTGCTTCCGATCAACGTCCCGTCCGTTGTCGCCTTGCTTCTCCTTGCTTCTACTTTCGCGCCCTGCTTCTCCTGCCCGCCTCCTTTTATTTTTTGGCTTCTCGGCTGCCGGGTCTGTCTGTCACCACCCCTGGCTGCCGTGATCCTCTTCTCTCAACCGTCTGGTCCGCTCCTTTGGTTCTCCCACCACCAGCTTTTTTGGTCCTTGCTCCATCTCTTTTCTTCAACGCGCTCCACGCACACGCACGGCACGCCTCCTTTGTGCAGCGAGCAGCACACGCCCCCTCCACCCCCTCCTCTCTGCAACCCGCCATTCCATATCCGTCATCCGCGCGACCAACCACACAGACACACACGCAAACGACGACAAGAAAGTAGCAACAAAAGGGCAAGGGCATTATTGTCACTGCAAACCAAAATAAAGGAAAGGCAACAAAAGCGGCGAAGGAATTTTAAACAAAAGCCTGGGCGTGCCGCCTCTCTGGTCCTGGATCGCTCGCGTCTCTCCGACAAATATTGTTACGCCTCTCGTCCTCTTTATTCTTTTTTATTTTCCTTTCCACCAACAATTCCTATATTTCTCGGTACAAGCATCTTCTCTCTCTTTTCCTCCACCATCTCTCCTTTCTTTCGCAACCACTTTCCGCCGCCCAGTCAATCTTCATACCTACTCTATTTTAGCCAGCTGTCGCCACCACATTTCGGCAGAAGCTCGCCTGTCTTACGCACTGGATTTTAGTCGAGAGTTGCCATTCTCTTTCTTTAACCCCCCGACGCACGCACGCCATACATACCCGCGTGCCTCTCCTGTCCTTTGGCCTATCATCTTCTAGGTCAATCGTCCATTCACTCTTGACGGCAACGGACAACAAAAGCCGGTGATCATCAAAGTCAACGGCCTCACTTTGCGGGTTTGAGAAGAGGAAAAAGGCACGACCGTCTGGAACATCGCGCGAAATCGGCCCCTCTTTTTAATTGTGAAGCAGGGTCTCCCCTTTCACACCTCAACCACCGTCCGCCCGTCGCCGCCGCCTCCTCCTTTTGTGACACCGGCACGCGCAGCGCAAAGCCCATTCGTTCACCCACGCCCTTCGGAGCTGGCAGGATGAACACCCATATATACTCGCAGCAATCCCAACAGCCGCCAGCCATGCAGCACGACATGCACAACCAACTCCCCGCCCTCGGCCACCAGAGCTACCAGCAGCCGCATCAATCTACACATCTGCCCACCATGAGTCTCCCTCCGCCGCACGGCTACGCGGACCAGTATCAGCATCCTCCGCCGCCGCACTCGCAACATTCCCAGCATTCGCAACACCCCCAGCACCCCCAGCATCCTCAACACTCTCAACACCCGTCGCATTCGCAGCATCCGCCACACCCCCAGCACCCTCAACACGCTTCACAACACTCTCAGCATTCACAGCACTCTCAGCATGGTCAACATGCGCAGCACGCGCCGCCGCCGCCTTCGCTATCGCCTGTTGACCCGACCCGTTCGCCCCCAACGCCCGCCCTGGAAGCACCGAAGCCGACGCCCGAGCAGGAGGCGGCCACGCGGAAAGCTCTTGAGCCCACGGTTGGCAGCGAGGGCACACGATCCTACAGGTGCAGTCTACCTCTCCTCCTCTGGCCTTCTCGTTCTCGCTCCTTCGTCTAGGACCGAGACCCGACAAGCTGGGCCTGTTGTCTCTTTTTTCTCCTTTTTGTGGCTTCATGACACTAACTCCGACACACGCCGGTAGACTTGATGTTGTGCAACAACCGAAACGTGCCCGAATGTGTGGTTTCGGCGACAAGGTATGACCTAGAAGTCCCATCCCAGCGCTCCCTTGCCTTTTATCTTTACTGCAGCACGCGCGTGTCTCTTCTGCTGGTGTCTTACAGCATTTCCTTGATTGCAGAAAATGCTTCTAGGAACCTGGGATGAAGTGCCAATCGTTTTTACTTGTTCACTTTACTAACCTATCGTTTTTTGCTCTATAGGACCGTCGACCGATAACTCCTCCACCTTGCGTGCGTATTGTGGTCACAGATCTGGCTACCGGCAAGGAGGTTGATTGCAAGTACGTGGCTGAACATTGTCCTACGTCTCACTAAAGGAGTACGCCAAAATTTTCACAGTAGGAGTAGTTTGCTAATCCTCCACCTCTCACAGCGAAATCGAGCATACAATGTTTGTGTTGAATGTGGACTTGTGGTCAGAAGATGCACTGAAAGAGGTCAATCTTGTGCGCCACACCACCACCACGCCCTCCATCTCATCCACGACCCCTGCCTCCTATGAGCAGGTGGAGAACGCCCCGACATACTCGTCATTAATACAGTCCGACTCTCGTGGTCCGGGCTATGGCTCCAGCATGTACGGCCACTCGGGCATGACCCCTTACGGCCAATCGGCATACTCTCAAGTGCCCCCTTCGTATATGCACCAATCCAACGGTTATGGTCAGTCGAGCCAATACGGCGGTTACCACGGCGGTGACTACGGCATGCAACTCTCCTCGCAGGCTCCAGGCTACGGCCCACCACGGGTCTTTGGCGGACCGGGCGACATGATGACGCAGCGCCTGATCCAGGGAAACCAGCCTCAGGGCATGTTCACCCGTAACCTGATTGGCAGCCTGGCCGCCAGTGCCTTCCGTCTTCAAGACCCTGCCGACAAGATTGGTATCTGGTTTGTTCTTCAGGATCTCAGTGTCCGCACTGAAGGCAACTTCCGGTATGTCCTCATTCCCTTACTCTCCGTGTAATCTAATTGCCTGTGACATACTAACACATATAGTCTTCGCTTCTCGTTTGTCAATGTTGGTCCCCCGAGCGCGTCCCCTAGTGGAGCGCCTGGCAGCCAGATTGTCAACACTGGCAAGGCACCTGTCCTGGCATCCTGCTTCAGTGACGTGTTCACGGTCTACTCTGCCAAGAAGTTCCCTGGTGTTTGCGAAAGCACGGTGCTGAGCAAGACATTTGCAACCCAAGGCATCAAGATCCCCATCCGGAAAGAAGGCATCGGCAAGAACGGTCGCGGCGATGATGATGACGACTACGAGTGAAAACACCAACAAACAACGACACCGCTATCGACAGCACGTCGAAATGTGGCTTGGATTATCGTGCGGCAGCCTCACACCTCTTTGTCTCCTTTCATTTTCCTTTTCTCTTTATGCACACAACAGCAAATATTTTGTACGTTTGCAGCGTACTCATTGGCGGCAATCCCGATACGAGACAAAATGAAAACAGCCTACTGGGACCGACGACTAGCAGCCAACATTACGATGCTCGGAAACCCATTCATCGTCTTGTTACCTGCAATTACCTTTCTCTTTCTTTCTTCCCATCATTGACAAGCCAGGGAGGACGGCAGGCACAGGCTTTACGCCCTTTGGATGGTCGCCGAACACAAGCCACGGGCGGGAACCGCCAGGGCACTTCTGGGAACCAGCTTCGAGGGAGAAAAAAGAAAGTTGAGGTGACGACGGGGTGAATTCCGCAAATAACCAACTGAGCACCCCGGACGAGTGTGTCTCTTTGGGGCTAGTGACGCGAGACGAAGCGATCGCCGTTCAACAAAGCCAACAACTCGGAGGCGATTTTCTTTCAACCAACTCGAGCACTCGGTACCCAGCCGCTCTTTGATTTGTCGCCTGTCCGGGGTCTTTTTGTCATACCATGCCTTGGTTCCGGCTACCTTGGTTTGTCACTCCGGAGTGCCTTCTCAAGCATCGTCCTCGCCTACCAACAATCTACAACAATAACAACAGCTACGACAAACTGGCTACAGCAACGGCCTTGAATCCAACAGTACGGTGCAGCTAGTTTCTTCTCCTGCTATTTTTCTGGCCCTGTGGAAGGCAGGAATACAAGGCGCGCGGGGAGCTATTTCATTTTGTGACGTTTTGTGATATCTTTTTGATTTATTTTGGTTTACCTTTTCTTCATTTGGTTCAATTTTGGTTTTCGGCTTTCATTTCATTTACGACAACTTCTCGGTTTACCATGTCTACAAAGTAACTGCCTCATTGTTTAGACTGGCGGCTTGGATTTATTTTGGCTCACGTATTTCTCGGCATTCTCAGATATATAAAGTGTGGATTTGTTTGCAATATATTTCGCGATACCTTTTTGAATATTCAATCTTCTCAGCATCTTCTCTTCTCTCTCATCCCTTGTGTTGTGTCTTGGTGTGTCCTAGTGATTGGGAACCAACAGCTGCCACCACTGCCGATGCTCTTCGAGCTGTCTTGTGCCCATCTCTGGGATTCGAGGCATGTGAATCTGTGATCTGTGCCAATGGGAACTTTGTACAAAGGAATCGAAGATGAAAGAAAAAGAAGACGCAAGAAAAAACGTGTTGTCTCATCCGTCAATTTGCCAAACGGGCATTCCGCGCCCCAACGCCTCGTTTGTGTCTCTCCCTTCTTTGATGACCCGGTAATTTGGTTCTTGGGAACTGTGAGCTGGTTGAGAGCCCATTTGCCCTCGGACTCGCCAGTGGTAAACTCAGGATACATTAATGAATCTAGGGAGACACGTCATAATACTGAAATGGATCTTTACGTATGATCTCGACGACCACAAAAAACGGACATTCGACAAATGACATTTGACAGCCGTTAGATATCAAAAGCAGAGCTCCAGCAACTCCCACTTCCCAATACGGATAGGTTCGCTAGGGAGAGAGCTTACCCCACAAAGCTTTCGGCGTTCCCCGCTGCAACGCATTTTCAGTTGCTTTGCTCTAACCCTTTTCTCCAACTGACTCGAGATATCGGCAACTCGGTCGACATAATTCTTCCGCCAGAGAAGCAAAATCGTCAAGAGCAAGAAGAGGTCAAAGGAACGGTGTGTGCAAGCTGCAAGCGAGTGCTGCCAAGCCTTATGTTAGATTTGTTCGCTCTCGCACTCCTGTCGTCTTCTGCTCGGTTTTTCGTCTTTGCAAAAAACTGGGGTGCATAAGACTGCCACACCGCGTGCACATCTGGCGCCGAGCGAGAGACGTGCTCGGTCGCACATCATCCACCCCTCCTCTTTTATTTTGGATGGGAGCTGCAAATTTGACATTTTTGCGACCTTTCCCTCTTTTGATTTTGCTGCAGGAGAGACTATCAGCTGACGCGCAGACGTTCTCCTCTCAAAATCTCAATGGCGCTCTGCAGCAATGCAAGAACAGCCAACGAACACCCCTCTTTCCCTACTGCCGCACTAAGAAAAAAACACTGCTACAGCAACTGGTCTGGGGGAAGCTTCTCTCAAACTCCTTCTTTCCGTGGAAGCTTTCCCTTCTCTCTCCATCAGGCCAGACCAGATCAAGCCGAGACTACGCTGGCGCAATACCCCAGATGACCAGCTTCGGTTTTCTTCTCTCCGATGCGACAAGGACCCCTTTTCTGTTCGACCCCGCCTTTTCTTGCATCCATTGGTTTTTTCTTCTTTCGACCCTTGAAGGTCGTCGTGTGACGATTAAATATTTTCCTGTACCTTTTGCCAATTTGCCCTTCGCTTCGCTCCGGGCAGCGGGCGGGCAACGGTCGACGGTTGATGCGCACCAGACCAAAGAGCCAAAAGGTTGCAACATTGCACATGGCAAACCCGCAGGGCAAACTCACAAGGCGTGAGCGAGGGTCATTGGGCGAAGAAGAAAAGAGGCAGACTTCTGGAAACAAAAGACTCCAGGTTTGTGGGGTAACCATGGATGGCCTGTGCTTCTGGGTCTCCGCATATCGGCAGCATGCACTTTAAAGAGTCACGAGCTGTGACAAGAAAAATTGAAGCAAGGACTACACTACACGGCACGTCGTAAAACATATTGTCGCTATTAGGCATACATGGCGAAGTTGCGATGAGCTGCAACGCCGAGGCCGTGGAGCGTCATCGAAAATTTCTTCAACGAATTTTCTGGGCAGCCCATAAGAACATCCAAGCCGGAAGGTCTCTGCGTATATTGTATGATGCCAGCACACACTGTAAACGGCTGTTGGAATGACGCACAATGGACTGCGAGTTTCGACCGAACTATCACCAAGTCCCTTTGATATCTGCGATGGCCTCAGATTTCCGGAAGAGGTGTATCTTCACAATTCTTTATTTATTTCCTATTCCGGTATATCAGGGCGATTGAGAATGGAAAGATATGGGCCTCAGTACGGAGCAGAGATAAGGATTGCTATCGTAGGGAGATAACAAGATAGACCAGCACAGAGATAGAGAACGGATCGATAAAACACATTAGGAAATCAACAGAGAGAAGCGTCAAATTCATGGGTTTCCTCTTCTAGAAGAAAATATCGTGAACGGAGACAACGCCGAACGGCAAGAACGGATAGAAATGACTTGGTGTGAGGGACGGCCTGGCCCATCATCATGTGGCCGCAATAGCGTCAGGGCAGAAATGCAGCGTCAGTCATTCACGCCTGGTCATAATGGCAGGTCCCCACAATATTTGTTCAAATATCATGCTCACCACGTTTTCAGGGTCGCGCAAGCTCTTTCCTCGATGATGTGGAATTGAGTATGGCAGCGCACATATTAGGCGAAAGAGCGACCATGTAAAGAAAGGTGTGTGTGGTGAGAACGTGTCGCGCAAAACGCAATAAAAAAAGGCAGGTACGGAAAACGGCGCCACGACGCCGCATGGGCGAGGCAAGTTCGCTAAAAATAAATTTAAGTTTTTTTCACACTCCCCTTCCTGCAGTCCCTTTTCCAATTTTTCAATGGAGAAATGAAGCATCGACGGCAAGCTCTTTTATGAAAAACCTGTCCAAACACAACGAAGAGTCCGACCATGCCCAGCTCGCCCAGCTCACCAGCTTTAAAAGCCATTCCAAATGTGCACGCAAAAGTGTAGGCGTGACCTCGTTTGGCGGGAGCACTAATGGTCTTAGTCCGGGTCTCGTGTATTTGCATTTTTCTCTGTGCTTTTTCTAAGTATTTTTGGTGCATTTTGGGTGCATTTTTGGTGGAAGTGAGCGAGGTGAGAAACACTGAAAATTCGCAATTCTTTTGCCCATGGACCAATTGCACACTAAAAAACGACGTCGTGCTGAACGCCGCCAAAAGCCCCCTGAAACAGATTTTCATTACGTTTTAGTTTGCCAATTCCTGTGTGTCCAGTATTAAGTTTTGTATGGGGAAGGGCTTTTGACTCTTTTGAAGCGCGCCGCGTCAGAGAGGAGAAAGCAAAAAAACTTTTCAGGCCATCTGCCACCATTTTTTTCTGCCTTTTTTTCTGGGACTGTCATCCTTGGACCTGACCCTGGCCCATTCAGCCCTGGCTGGCTCTGTTTCCCCTCTTTCTCTCGGCCGTCGCTTGCAGTTCTTTTTCCCTTGCTTTGCCCAAGCCGCCGGACCAAGGCCGGTACCGCCCTGAAGTTTGCTGGAATTCGCTCTGGATTTGCAATGGGCAGTGCGCGGGGCAATTGTGTTGATCTCCCAAATATTGGGAGGGACAGGCAGATGACTCGTGAAAAGGCACTGCCATCAGAATGTCTTGGTCGAGTCGCTGCTTCCTTTCTTCTCGAGTCTGCCTCCTGCTTTCTTTTTTGTTGGGCGTCTTGCGTGATTTCAGCCATGGCACAAAGAAAAAGGGAAGGAGCAATGAACATCGTCAGCAGGCAGCTTCAATATTTGGTAGGCACGGCCAGCAATGCCTTGCCTGGCTCCTTCCGCCCATGAGCACGGCGCAATGATCGCAATAGCTGAGCACGATCTGGCGTGCGCAAAGCAGAGGCTGTCAACAAACCTTTGTTGGAGCGCACAGCACGCCCTGTGGAGTCGGTCTTATGGCCTGGGACAGGAAAGAAAAAACTTTTTTTGCCTTCCTTGTGATCACTTCTGCCCCCAGGGCCCGTGAATGTCGTAGTGGTTTTTGCCCATTCTGGGGCCCGTCTTTCGCCTTGTCTGTACCCCCCTCCCCTCACTCCCCCTGGGCCGGTCGTTCTTTCCCTGGGAGGAAGCGCAGGTGACGTGACGTCCCATGGCCCAGGCCAAGGCCATTTCCCCTCTCAGAGTTCCTGTCCATTCTTGCCCATTCTTGTTACACGCCCCCCTCTCTCTGTGTCCTTCCTCGCTGGGCAACGCACTGCGCAGCCTTGTTTCGTTTTTTTTTCTTCCTTCTCTCGTTTCTTCCTTCTCTCGTTTCTTCCCCTCTTTTGGAAGTTCTTCTTTTCCTCTTTTTTCTTCTTTCCATCGTGACCAAAACAAAATCGCAAAACGCACAGTCCACCTCTTGCTCTGTATAAAGAGTTGAACTCTCCAGTTCCCTTTGTTCGGATCGACACTCCTCATCATCATCCAACACAGCAACCAACAACAGCCCACTCGAGCTCGTTCTCACTCTCTCCCAACTCTCACCACTTTCCCTTTCTTCCTCACCACACCTCACCACCACACAACTTCACAATGACTGGCCACCTTGCTTCGCACGGCCGCGGTGGCGCCGGCAACATGGCCGACAGCACCAAGTCCCCCAAGCTGCAGCCCAAGGACCTCGAGACGCCTGTTCTGCGGACGTCAGTTGTGACTACCGGCCGTGGCGGTACTGGCAACATGGCCAAGAACACCGACCCCAAGGAGACGCGCGCCCGCCAGGATGTTGAGCCGTAAGTTCAGACACCTTCTGAAACACCCGATGCGGTGTCCAACACCGTCGCAGTCTCAATGAACTTCTTTCTAACATTTTGTAGTGTCGTCCGTCGCCAGAGCAATGGCGCTACCCACGCCGGTCGCGGCGGTGCCGGCAACGTCTTCAAGGCCGGCTCGGCCGATGCCGAGGCTGCTGCCGCTGCTGCCGGCGGCTCGGCTGTCGCCGACGACGCCCACCCGACCTCGTCTGCCTCGTCCGCCACTGTACGCAACAGCAACGACGCCACAACCAAGAAGCCCCGGTCACCCACACAGCGCCCCGAGCCCGAGAAGAGCCTGGCCACCAAGGGCAAGGAGTGGCTGCTGGGCAAGAAGTAGATGACGACACGCTTGTCTCCTCTTGCTTCTCTTTCGTTGATTTCTGCGCACAAAAAAAAAGGAGGTCGATATTATCGGGTTGTTGGGTCGGATCGGGTTCGCTTGGATAGCATCATCATAGGCTGGCGTTTTTGTTCTTTTGTTCGACTCTCTTGTCTGTTTCCCATGCTCAGCGAAGCATGTCTTTTTTTTGTCTCGACATAATTTCCTTTGTCGCATACCGCATACGCGCTGGGAGGTATTTTTCTGTGCTGGTTATTTGTTTCTCGTTCTCTTGGCTCTTCTGTCTTTTTTATCACGGATTCCCCCCATGCCATTATATGATATTTTTCATCGTTTTCAGTATATTGTCTGTTGGATATCGTCTTGTCATCGTTTTGCACGTCTATCAACGTAATCGCAGACCTGCGTTTTGTCAATAGCAATAGAGCAGATTATGACATACTTGTTTTCATTACTATGTTTTTGTCTAGTTCGGTATGTCGTGTAGGTTTTCGTTGTCTTTCGTCATCTTCGAATTTCACCTCTCGACGTAATGTTGTTCAAGAAGGGGATAAGAGTTGAGGGGTAGAGCGGGAAGGTGAGAGATATAGATTTGGACAACGCAGAGAGCCTGGACCTGAAAGATAACAAGTCTACTCAGACGCACCTTCCTGCATGAACTTCTGTGCCTTGCAGTTGCCATATCTGATAACAGAGATAGAGGCTCAGATACAGTCGCAGACAGAAAAATCCCGTGACCATGCCGCCATCATTGTGGAGGTGGAAACCAACGGAAACTGCCACCAAACCAATGCCCGGTGAAAAAGAGACTAGAACGTCAACCTCCTTCCTGTCTTGTCCAAACGCAGTTTTATACGGCAACTTGTACAGTTTTTTCATGTCCCCTTTTGCTGCCAGGACATGTCGTTATGGCTCGTACCTTCGCCGATCGTCCTGGCCAATGCCGTGCATTATGGCGTCGTATTCCTTCCTGCACCTGCCAATATGAGGGCTGCAAGAACATGCACTCAGTGACTCACGGCCAGGTCCGCTCACCACCATTAAACAATTTCCATTCTCACCACCACCAGGCTACGGTTAACGCAATATTCTCACTGAATTGCAGGCGCCAAGGTCCGATTTGCAGTGACTCCCGTTCAAACAGCCAGGGACCGGCCGTATCATTTTTCACGCGGACTCGTTCGAGAAGCGGACTAAAGATAGTGGTCAAGTACGGATTACATACAACGTACATCGGCCCGAGGTCTGACACGCAACATCAACAGTGACTCAACTCGACTACGTGTTTGGATATAAAAACGCAAGTCGGGCAGCATCCAACGCCAAACCTGGAAAAGTCACTCGAGAGAACGCACAACCCAACTCACCTACGTCAATATGTATATCGAGGACGTGGCCGAGAAGCCGACACAGGCGCAGTTGCGTCTTCTTCGCGCACATCTGCCCTACTCGCTGCCTGTTCTCCGCCGACTTCAAGTTGCCGCCGGCGCCTTTGACGGCATCAACTCGGGCGGCACGATCGGCAGCGGCACGTCTGAGTACGCACATGTCCTGTTTGCGTACGACCAAGACTATGTTCCATCGGAAATAGATACTGAGGTGCCCTTCGCCGCCGCCTTTGTCGACCTCTCCAAGACCCCAGAGACGGCCACTTGGATCTATGCGTCTGATCAGGACCAGTCGCTACCTATTGGTACCAACGTCTACGCGGCCGACAACGACCAACCGGAATCCTGGGTCGTCGACCGCGGCGCCGAGCTCGTGTCCACGTGGTCCCCAGCTCGCCGTGCTCGCTGCCGCCGTCTCGTGCTGGCCCTGCTGCGTCGCATCCGCACAATCGCTCGCGATGTTGCACCCATTCTGGCGGCCCTGCTTCCTGCTCGCTTTGGTATCCCGGGCACAGTCGACGACTTTGTCAAGCACGTCAAGGCCAACATCCATGACGGCATCCGCTATGTTTTGCAGTATCCGGGCGACGCTGCTGACGACACCGACCGTGCTGCTGTGGCATTGACCTACTTTGACGCCTACGACAAGTGGCTGTTCCGCTTTGAGGATGTGCCAGTTCTGTCGCAGCCCGAGGACAAGGAGCTTGTGACGGGTATCCAGGCAGGTGCTGATGGGACAGACGGTGCCCAACCCTCGTTGGCCTGGGACAGCGTGCGCTCTCATGAGGATGTTGCGCTTGTCATCAGCCGGACGCCCATCCCGCGCACCGTGCAGACATTGCTGGGTGTACCGGGAGTGGCCCTGCGGGAGAAGGCTGCGGTCGACGGTCAAGATGGTGCCCTCCAAGCCTGGGCGTTTGTGGGTGTTGATGGCTCCTTGTGGACGCTGCATACGGAGCCCAAGTACCGAGGCCACGGCTTGGCCAAGACTCTGGCAGCACGGCTGCTGCGCCAATACTGCGGCGTATTTGACGCGACAGTCGATGTGCCCGAAGGAGAACGAGATGGAAAGGGAGACGGCTGGTGTGCGGCCGATGTCTGTGCCAAGAACCGGCAGAGCCAGGCCGTATGCAAGCGGCTCGGTGCCAAGAGGGCCTGGGCGACCTCATGGATTGTGGTCAAGTACGACAGCCTCGGAGATGATGTATGAAACGACATGATGACAATGAAATAGACTAGACATAAGACTAATTCCAGAATACAAAATACAAAATACAAAATACACTTTTTTCTATTGTGTTCTCCCATTTTTGTTTTTATGTCGTACAATCACACCATCTTACAGCTTCGTCTGTCGGTGGATCTCCTCGAGGAAGAACTTGAGGCTCTCCGGCTTGACAAACGGCGTGATACCGTGGCCCAGGTTAACAATCCACCCAGACTGGCGCTTCTTCCATTCGAAGCCCTCCACCATCTCCTTGACCGTCTCCGTAATGGCCTCGTGGGTGCCGTACAGGATGCCCGGGTCCGCGTTGCCCTGCAGCACCACCTTACGGTCGCCGCGCGTGGCCACGGCCGCCGACGGCTCGTGCTGCCAGTCCAGGCCGACCACGTCGTAGCCCAGCGTCTCCTTGTTGCAGCACGCGTCCAGCGCGTACCACGCGCCCTTGGGGAACAGGATCATGGGCACTGGTTCGAGACCCAGCTCTGCCAGCCGCTTCGGCAGCTGCTCAGCAATGTACACCAGGCTGGGCTGCGTGAACTCGCGGAACGCCGCGGGCGACAGCTCGCCCGCCCACGAGTCAAACACCTGCACGAGCTGCGCGCCCGCCTGCACCTGCCGCGCCAGGTATTCCACGCACACCTCGGCGATCTTGTGCAGCAGCGCCTTGGTCTCCTTGGGGTAGCGGTACAGCCACGTCTTGCTGTGCACAAACAGCTTGGTGCCGCCGCCCTCCACCATGTAGCACAGCAGCGTCCACGGCGCGCCGCAGAAGCCGATGAGCGGCACGCGGCCCTGCAGCTTCGTGCGCGTCACCGTAATCGCCTTGTACACGTAGTCGAGCTCTTCGACAGCCGCCAGCGTGTCCTTGGCCATGACTTTTTCGTACTGTCCATCATCAGGCGACACCAGAGGCTCCGGGAAGTGCGGGCCCTTCTTGTCGACCATCTCGACGACCATGCCGAGCGCCTGCGGGATCACCAGAATGTCCGAGAAGATAATGGCGGCGTCAATGAGGCCGGCGAAGCGGTCAATTGGCTGCAGAGTGATGGTCGACGCCACCTCGGGATCGCGGCAGCACTCGAAGAAGTCGCGGTTGCCCTTGGCCTCGTGGTACTCGGGCAGGTAACGGCCGGCCTGGCGCATGATCCAGATCGGGGGACGCTCGACCTTTTCGCCTGTATTTTCAGACTGATTAGCCAGTGTTCACATCAATTGTTGTTCTATCCAAAAGTTCCTACCCTTGGCGGCCCGAATGATCAAGTCATTCTTCATCGGCGCAAAATCGTGGCCCATGGTTGCAATGGTGCGGATCGTGATCGCAAGACGTGTGCTGTCGGAAATGTCGGTGCTGTTGTTGTCGAGACTGTGGACAGCGTCGATGTATTCTTGGTCGTTGTCTGTCTTTTTCGCAACTGTGGCAGTCGAGTTTCGCATTGGGGTATACGGAGTTATTAAAAAAATAAGAGAGTCTAATATATTATCAGGAGACACGGTTCAAAGCCCGAGTCGGAATCGGTCGTTCTTTCCCTTCTGACTCTGACATGAGAAAAGCTTCTGAAAAGCTCCTGCCCCACCAAACTCGGCTCGCCGAGAATCGTATTTTACAGTGGCCGTCGGGGGCCTGGATCGGCCTTTCCCCAGGGCGGGTAAAAAGCACGATAAGATAGAGGGGCATAGCGGGCGCAGATCGAGTGTACTGTGTGAATTGATTTTCTACACACGGATTTTGCACACTGTACACAGCCAACAGGAACCAACAGGCGGTATTCAATCCTTTGCTTCTGGTTGGACAGACGTGCCGAAAAGGTCCCACCCAAACTGCCCGCGAAAAAAAGAGCACACACAAACTACACAATTGAAGCTTGAGGAACGACATCCCAAGCATCAACAATTGACACGACAATTGGTTCCGCCAACACCAATTGACCGGCCATACTGGCAACACTGTACCCGGTAAACATTGACCTCGACATACGGAAACCGATCGGAACCCCTCATCCTTCGACCCTAACGCCATGCGACGTTATTGAGGCCCGAATATCATAAACGAAAACAACCTCAACCCCTCGGCCGTCACCAACCAAGCGGTCTTCCCCCTCCTCCTCGCCCTGGGAAGGCCGTACCTCTCTCCTCTCTTCATAATGGCTCCGCGGTCGGCATCGAGGTGCTGCCGCGCCGTCCGCATTCACCTCGCGAGCCCCTCCGCCTCGACTACCTCGACCACCTCTGGAGCGCAAATCGATGGCATCTGGATCACCGACCTGGTTCTTGCCAGCGCCTTTGCCCACTACTGCCGTATTTCGGCACTTCCTGCGTCTACAACGACGACCCGTCGATTTGCCAGCAATGTACCCGGACCACTGGAAAGCCGCCGCCGCCTCGGGAAGCGCCAGATGACCGACCAGCTCAGCTCACAATTGTCACTCGGACCAGGCGGACCCCTTCTTCCGGCATGGGGCCTGCCGAACACACCGGATCTACGGGAGTGGACGTGGTCGCCACCACGGAGTGTACAGGAATTGGCAGGACAAGATCAAAACGAAAATGTCGTGTTGTCACGGAAAGTCCAAGACAAGAGCAACCTTGGACGTCGCCGGGAAAGCAGCGCGTCCATTCTCCCAGCGTGGCTTACTGGCTTCGGCGGTGAGCCTCCTGTGGCCGAGGCAACGTCACCGGCTGACTCGATCGAGCCGAAACAGCGGAGCATTGCCGCCCAGCTCCTCTTTACAAAGCTGCAGGCCTGGAACGAGTCAATGCCCACGCTGTCCGAGAGAGACTTTTCCCGCCAGCTGGACGATATTTGCAGAGAGCTCCAATCACACATTGGACTTGCTGCCATGACCGTCGACGAATCTCACGAAGCGGTCGGCCTTGTTTGGAAGGGACTGAGCGAGAAGGGGAAGGAGAGCAGACTCGCCTTTGAAAACAACGCATTTAAGCTTTATGCTGCCGTGTTGGAAGGCATTCGCTCGTGTCGTCTGCTTAATGCAAGCGACTATGGGACTGCCTTTTGGCGTGACCTCTATGTCTACGTCTCACAGCTGTTGCCCAACAGCAGCAGCAGCATTAGCGGCAGTAGTCCACGAGTGACGGCCATGGCACTCGACACGCTGTTGGCGACACCACCCCAGTTTCTCGCAGCCGTCGCAGATCTTCTGCCGCCGCAGCTCTGTGCCGTCTTTGCCAACCAGAACGTGGCCACTCGCACAGGTACAAACGCCGAGAACAATGCAGCAACAGCAGCTTCACATGTCCTCACACGCGCCCAAGTGCAGGAGATTGCCGAAGCTCTTGAGCACATTGACCTTGGCCAGCACGACAACGTTATTGATGCGACCACCGAGCTATTGGTGGCAGCGTCCGGCATCTCCGCGAAGAATCACACCACTACTACTGTCTGTGGCTGGCTGCTCACCCTAGCACACATGCCTAGTGTGCGGCAAGACTGCCTCTTCAAGGCCATGTCGCAGCTGCAGTCGTCGGCGTCACAGGCACCAGTTGAGACAACACAAGCTGCCACGACAGCACAGACAACACAAACAACACAGACGACACAGGCAGAACCAGTGCTCGCGGCCACAGACACCGAACTGGCGACTGCACACACCAACCACCTCGAACTGTGCGAACTCCTGCTGACCCAGTGGATCAGTCGAGGCTACGTCACGCAGCAGGTGCAGCGCTCGTTTGAACAGACTATGGCGGCGATCGACTCGTTCCCCCAGCCTGTGCTGGACGACGTCGAGAAGGCGCACAACAAAGGCGACGACGGCAACCACCCCGGTGCGCTGGCAGCGCTCGCGCTGGCCGTGTTTTGGCCCAAGCACAGCCGTGGCCAGTGCGTTGCCCTGTACGTGAGTCTCCTCAAAGGTCTGCACGAGACGCTGGGCCGTGACGCACCAGACGTGCTTGTTGCGTCCCTGAACGCCCTGCTAGCGCACATGCAAGCGGCGTCACAGTCTGGGGCATCAAACCCTGGGCTGCCCACGTTCCCGCCAAACACGTTTTACGAGTCACTGGCTTGGGCCGCCGACGACCTTGAGACCGCGATACACCTGCACGACATGTACGCCAGCATCATTGATCTGCAGACCCCTCCGCCAGCACAACCCTACTGGAACATATCCTTCTGGGACAAGTTTGCCGGTCAACTGGCTGCTGCCCTCGACGCGGGCAAGCTGACGCCGGGCCAGGTGTGCCACGTGCTTGACCTCCTGCCCCGCAGCAAGGCCACCGCGGGCCAGCAGGCGATGCGATCCAAATCAATCTCGAAATCGAAATCGAAATCAAAAGCTACCTACAAGCCCGCCAAAGAACTGGGCGAGGATACGGTCACCCTCATTGAGAAACTGGCTGTGCACTTTGCGCTTGCGCCCAACATGGCGCCTCGGCGCGCATTGCGCGGCGTCGAGCTCTGCCGGGGCATTCTGACCTCGAACGCAGGCAGGAAGGCAAGACTAGCACTAAAAGAGTCTCTGCCATTGCCGACCACGTCGCTTTCGGGCCCTTTATCTTCGGAGTCTCTGTTCTCACCCACCGTTCTCCGCGCTCTCTTCCACCTAGTTACGCGCGATCTCGACGACTCCATGCCCGGGCGGACAAGCCGCCTCAAGTGGTTCTTGGCCATTGTGGCTCGCGAACGAGGTATCAAGGCGGCTACGGAGTGCGAGCGGGCCCTTGTGCGCTGGCGCGATGCTGTCAAGAAGCATAACAAGAACGAAGGCATCCGAATCCGTGAGGAGGAGCGGGAGCTATTGGAACATATGAAGAAGTCAGAATATTAAACTCTGGCGTGTACATATAGAAAAGTCATATTCAATCATAGAAACCAAAAACATCATATATTCAAAATCCAAAGGCCCAAACTTTGTCCAAAAGACCAAAATAACACGCTCGAAGTGACTATAAAACCGGGTTTGTTTACATAGATACTGCGTGCGGTAGAATCTATACCATTTCGCAACCGGCGACAAATATCAACCCAACCTACTTGGTGACTGTCTTGATTTTCTCTTTTTCTAGCAGTAGTCTACACAATACGCGCTCAATGAAAAGTGAGACGAAGTGCACACAAACAAGTTGTGTCGCTTATTTCTTCGGTTCTCCTTCTATATCCGTGACACAACAGTGTCTAGCATTTTTCACGTTACTTCATTCTTTTTGCCCTCTTTTTCTGTCATTTTTTCCCCCATGAATGAAATGTTTTCAGTATTTCAAGATCCGATCGTGTAAATTACAAAGGCCAAGTAACCTATACTTACCAGAACTAGTTTTTATTTTAATACTTTTTTGAAAAAAGGGAATTTTATCTTTTCATTTTTATATTAGTATTGGACATCATACATGCCCCATAGCCCTACGAAATGTCTCTCTGAGTTGGTAGAAGTGCTATTGTTCACCTTATTTCATTTAACACGCCCAGACAGTTTCTCTTGTTCTTGGTTCTTGTCAATGTTATTCTTCTTCTTGCAATATAATCTGACAGCGGTGCTACAATAATCCTTCACCTCCAGCCGATACTTACTTGCATCACATCCTGCAGTCAGCCGCCGTCTTGTCTCCATGTCGCTCCCGTTCCCGTTCTTCCCGTACCCCGATCCCATCTAGAGATGTACGAGTCCGTTCTTGACCCCTTTACCCCGACCTTTCTTTCCCCTGCCGTCTTTCGTCTCATCTCGATGGTTGTGCTGACGGGTAACTCGATACTGCAGTGTATGCCGGCCACTGTGTCATCTTTCCCAGACAGCATGTACTTATTTGTGCTCTGGTTTTTTTTGTTTCAACTCTGCTTCCTAGACTGCTTCTCCAAATGTATACGTGCTTTCCCGAAAATTCCTATACAGTGTCGCTGACGATTATGATTTCTTCATCGATATAGAAACCACAACATATCTATAACATGAAATCCAAGGGCATGGGGCTTTTGTCTTCAAAGCATAGACACGCAGGGATATATCCCTGGTCCTGTTTTCTAAATTTCTGCCCAAGTAGCGAGATGCAACTGTTCCCCCACAAAGATTGCCCCCCACTGGGGGAAAAGACAAGCCATGCAGCCGCCTCTCGGGAACGTGCTTTCGGCGGTCTCGAGAAGCGAGCGAGCGAGACATCTGCCAAGGTGACCAAAAAAGGTCGAAAGTCAAGAAAATGAGAAAAGCAAAAATAGACAACATATGATATATGCTTCCATACACAGAGTCTGCATTGAAAAAAGTCAGGACATTTTTTGTAATTCGGAATTTTCTTCTTCTTTTTATCTTCTCTCTTTTGTCCGATACTCTGCAGCACCCATTATTTGATAAGTGCCAACAGTTCACACATACTTCTTATATCCCGTGCTGCCTACTGCATGCCGAATACAGGTCAAAAGAGAAACGAGCAAGTTTATTTTCAGCCTGTTACGTTCTGAATCGTTGTTGTCTTCATTCTTCGTCCTTCCAACCTCCTCTCGGTATTTCGTAGGTTTTTGACTTTCGGGGACAGGGCTTGTCCTTCCGCGGCGCCCCCGTTGTGTCTTTCCAGAGAGTTTGGATGCGAGTATTGTGGGCGGTTCTTGTGTCTGTCTTGTGTCGTCTTCTTGTGCTTCCCTCCATCTTCCTCCCCTTGCCTCTGTGGGTTTCTGTGTCTTTTCACTTCCCAATTCGTCCCATCACAGGGACGTACAAGATGTTACACCCTCTCGTCACAGAGACTCGCTGTTGGGAATCTCAAGGGTGGACGGACAGACGGGTAACCGTGGCTCCGTCCTCCGTGAGAGAAAGTATCTTTCCCTTTTGTGGGTGTGTATAGCAACTGGCCCTTTCGACAAAGAAGACCGTAGGTGTGTGTCCACCACGGCGGGTGTACGAGATACAACGGACAAGCAGACGGCAGAAGGAGTGACAGAAGGACGAAACGCTGTACTTGTACAGTGTACACGACATTCTATCCTCTGCCACATACCTTGCCCAGTTGTTTTCAGTTGTTCTCAGTTGTTCTTGTCCCCGCATACGTTGCTCCCTCTCCCACTCATCCGCATATTTGCTTTCTACCGTTAACTCAACACTCACCACTTAACCTTTTCCTTTTCCATTTCTGACCACATCTTTCCAT
This sequence comes from Ophiostoma sp. CBS 140.51, assembly GCA_029298735.1. Classification (NCBI taxonomy): domain Eukaryota; kingdom Fungi; phylum Ascomycota; class Sordariomycetes; order Ophiostomatales; family Ophiostomataceae; genus Ophiostoma; species Ophiostoma sp. CBS 140.51. The sequence goes on from JANSLP010000419.1 coordinate 22,875, forward strand.
CTAGGATGCCGAGTGTCGCGGTTTGTATGACGCATGCATGATGGCACGAATGATGCGCATTTTTTGTGTTCCCGTATTTTTTATCCTCCCTGTGGCCTTTTTTTCTTTGTTGTCTGTATCTGTGTGCCAACACGGCTGCACGCATCATGCTCCTGCACATACCTGCATACCACATAGCCATAAGCCGCAGATGAGCGGCGGCTTCTTGTCTCCATATGTGCGATCGGTTCCGCGTGCAGGTCATCTTGGCCCAAGCTCGTCGATGAGAGGTTGGAAAAGGACTGCAAGTAGTAGATGGGGCTGTGCTTCTGCTGCTACTCACACCCATCACGTACATCCCTGTTGGATGTGGAGAGAGGGTTTGTTGGAAATTTTGCTGGACGTACATGGGGGACGTATATTAATACTCAGTACATGGTAAGAAAAATGCAAGGGAGCAGACTTGCGCTTGTAACCATCAAACAAAATGGGTACGTTTGAGGGCTCGAGGGTACAATCCGGATTAGGAAAGAGAGAAAATAGATCTATAAAAATGGAAACGAGGAGGGAAACAACGACAACAACAGACAGCCGAGTGGAAGATGTGAATTCACGCATTAACCTCAGCTTCGGCTTAACTGCCCCCCTTTTTTTGCCGGATACGCCTTCTCTCCTTCTCGCTACGGAGTGCCCCATGGTTACACACACTACCGCCTTGCTGAAGCCTAGGGGGAAGGAGGGGTGAGGGCGTGAGGATGTGAGTGGCTAATGATGGAAAGAGCAGAGGACGAAGGGGCTGAAAATGCAAGAAGGAAGGTGAAAACGCCCGGATACGAAGAAAAAAGAAATAAAGCAAAGAACGACGCGCATAAAATCGGTCCCCAAAACAAAGGCAGGAGCGAAGAACCATGACGCCTTGTTGGGAAGGACAGGGATAGATAAAAAATAGGAAACAAACAAAAACTCGCTTTACTCGCTCGCTCCTTCCTTCTTGTTTTTATTGCTGTCTCAACTGCCACGTTTATGTCTTGCGCAGGCGCTCCTGCCCCCGTCCTTCTCCTTTGTCTACCTTCTCTTGCCTCTTTTATACCGGCATGCAAAATTTGTATCGCACAACTTGCCTCTCCTCATTTCCTTAACCCTGCAACTTGGTTTTTGGGTATTCTAGAGGCATCACGATACGCATTCGACTTTGTGGAAAGCTACTCCTGCCAACCTACCACTACACCCACGATCTCATTGTCGAGAGCGAGGTCCCATTCATCCTGCACATCGCTCTACACCATCATCCACAACGACATCGCCCCTTTGTTCTCTACCGTTACAATCTACACTATCCGAAGACAAGGATCACATCCGAAAGGTATGTTGGCTTTCTCCCTACACTCTACCCTAGCCCACTTTAGGGCATACCGGGCCGTCTAACATCGATGCAGCCTTGTTGTTTTCATTGACTGCAGTGTCGTCGTCTCTCGTCAAAGAACCTTGTTCGAGCGCGAGGCAAGCCATAAAGTATCGTTGAAGACATGGCGAGGTCTTTCGATTGATCACCTTTCATTTCTCACTGTCTTCCACTCCACTTCACCATCAAATATTATTCCCTACCGGTGCAAGAGCGGAGAAGCGCCGAAGAAGCATACCATCCATTCCCCAGCCACAGTTCAGCCGTTCCCATCAAGCACTTGGTTTCTCTTACAATGGAGCTTCATCGAGACTATTCGGCGAGGAGACCGCAACCAGGACAGATGGCTCTGCCAGATGCCGCATCGTTCCCTCCTCCAGCAACAAAAATTCCAGAACGGCATCGTCCCCCGCCATTGCAACAAGCACCGCAGGCGGGACTGGCCGGCTACGACGTTCAGCACGCCGATAGTCCCCAAGAGGTGTCCATTGCGTGCGAAAAAATGTTTGACGAAAAGCCGCTGGCATCCAACGGGAGGGAGTTTTTGACCGGAGGCAGTGATGTCAAGCCGCACGATGACAAACCCGTTAAACGCAGGATGCGCGGCATCACATCGTGTCTCGAGTGCCGGCGGCGGAAAATGAAATGTGGCCGAACGCAGCCATGCGATCACTGCCATAAGTCCGGGCGCGTTTGCATCTACCTCGGTGACAGACTCGACCCCGACAGTCAAGGAAAGATCACCGAGATCAAAGAGAAGGTCAGCTCCCTCGAGCTGCAGCTGCAAAAATCCGTGGTTCATCAACGCATTGGCAGCGGTCTTCTCGGATCCGACGTGCCGGCATATTCCTTGGACCCTGCAGAAAACGGACTCGAAATCAGCCACATGGTTACCTCGGACTTGATTTACGATCACGCCGACGAGAACAGCATGGATGAAGATGAGGAAGAAGACGAGGCAACAAATGACATGATTGACCTCGGGTTCAAGGTCGG